>LDKF01003004.1:0-19947 GCA_001026735.1 Rotylenchulus reniformis | reverse complement strand
ACTCATTCTTTGTCATTTTCGAATTTCCCTGGAATTTTGGAAAATTTTTGAAAAAACCCTCTTTTATCTTTTAGGCTTGATTGGCGCAATGGGAAGTTTTCGAACTCTCTAAAACACACTTTTTCCTATTAAAAGATTGAAGATTCCATTCCCTTTTCATTATATATAATTAAAAAACCGAAGGTGCTCTCCCATAATCGGCTAATTTTCGGGTTTTCAGATTAAAAATAATCGAAAACACAACAAAAAAAAACGGTTGGCAATTGCAAGAAAAATTCAAAAAATAATTAAATAATTTTCAGGATTTTCTCTGTAAAGATTGTCCCGCATTTTGAAAGTAACGGAACGGAATTTAGTGGAATAATCATCGAATGGGACAACAGTGATGAGAGAGAAAAAATTAATGAAAGAGAAGGTAATAAACATTAATTATAGTATACAGTAAAAATACATACAGTATACCTAATATTTAACATTATGCACATACATTTGTTAAAAGAATTCTTTTTTTAGTTAATTTTCTGACTTTTATCGAGTTCAATCGACTAAAATTGACACTACGAGGGTGGTTGGCAATTGCAAGAAAGTTTGCCCGTAATGTGTTCGATGGTGTGGTTGGAGTGGGTGATCGCCGTGCCCTAGTCGATTCCATTATCCAAGTCAGTGATGGAGCATACGATAGAGGTATATCTATAGAAATGAATCTTTTTTCGTCCCTATGATTTTATGCTGTTGTTATATATTGTTGTCTGTATCTTTTCTCTCAATTCCTCACTTTTCTATATTAATATACAAATAAGGAATTCGCTTCAAAAAATCATTAGAAAAGGCATTTCTATCGAGAGTCTATTTTAATTTTAAAGGAATCATAAAACCAATTTATACTAAAAATGGGTATTTTTAGTTGTAAAGGAAGATAAATAATTATGGCATTGAACATTTAAAAATAGAACATTTAAAACTTTTAAGGGCATCAGATCTTTGCCGGGTTATAATGCTAGTTTTTGATTTTAATCTCCTTCCTGCCTTAGACCAATATAACTCAGAAATCAATATTACTGCATATAGATTTGTACGAGGATATGCTGGTCCAACTGATCCATGGTCACCAATACATAAATTTTGGTTGCGCATTAAACTTCAAAGCCGGAATATTCGGGATCGGAGTGATGCAGAAACTGCTGGACGAAGGCAGCAAAAACGGATATTTGGCACAATTCCAGGGGATTGGCAACGAAATTCAAAGGGCCAAAAATATGGCCGAGAAAATGTTCAAGCGCAGATCCGAAGAGTGCACTTACGAAATGTAAATTAAAAAGAATAATAAATAATATATTAACTGTTAATTTCAGATCCGACACCAACATAGATTATTTCAACATTTTTGAAGCATTTTTGCACTATGAAGATGTGATTGGGATCGATTGGAATGAGCAGAAAGGTAATCCAATAATTTTAATTATTTAATTCACAATTATTCCATAATCTAATTGTTTTTTATAACTAATCAATGGATGTCCAGAATTTCCAACTAAATTAATCTATCGCAGAATTATTTTCCTATTTGATAAACCTAGAAGAAATATGAGAAAATTTCATTATGAGAAAATTATTATTTTTGATTAAGTAAGATAAAATAAACCGATAGTACTAATAAGAACATCTTTGATAAAAACAAAAAGATATATTATTTTGCTAAATTAAAATGCATTATATTTTTATGCTTCCACTGAAAAGTTTTTTACCCTTCTGCCTACAACCAAAAAAATCGATTGTATGTTTTGAAATAAAAAAATATATATTGGCGAAGGATTCAGGTTTTTCTCCGCTTCCAAAAAACAATCCGAATTAAGCCACAAAAGATGTTTTACTTTTTTGCTTCATTTCAAATTGTTTTCAATTTCCCATTCCAGGCTCAATTTTAATGGAGAATATCATATTCTCTCTCCAATAAGTCCGCTGCTCTTATTTTTAAAACTTTATATTTATATGATACTCTCAGGTCAATCGGATGAAATTGATGATCTGAAACGAATGGAGCCATATGTGGAATATTTGCAGAGGAATGAGACGAATTTCAAAATTCAAATTGAATGGATCGGAAAAGTTTATCCATATTTAAAGAACCCATATAGCGAATTGGAGGAATATTATGAGACGAAAAACAGGGATTTCTACGGGGTGGATTTGGTCCGGATGTATGTGGAGAAATTTGGGATTTTCGCGAAAAGTGTGCCATCCCGAATTGAACGGGAATTTGATCTGTGGCATTTGGTCGGGAAAATGGACCAGGAACTGGATGATTTTGAAGAATGGCTGACCAGGGACATTTTTGGGACCGAATTGATGAAGAAATATGTCCAACAAATGGAAGAACTCAAAGAAAACGAACATATTTCCGAATTTTATGAAAATTATGGGATTCAGAAAATTGTCGAAAATTTGAAGGAAAATATTAAAAATTTGGACGAAAAAAGAGAGGAAATAACGGCATTGCATGTCGTGCAGGAGAATGTGCAGAAATTTGCAGAAATCTGCAAAAATCTGTCAGAATTTCAATATCAATGGTATGGCATAGAACTGCTAGTGAACAATTTGAACCGTGAAATCGGAAAATTCCTGAAAATTACAAAGGATCGAGAAGGGATAAATAAGCAAAAAATGATGGAAAATGAATTTGGGAAAAAGCGAAAAAATATTATCGAGGATATGAAGAGTACGATGGGGAAATTAGGAAAATACACCACCAAAAAATGGGCTGAATTGACTAAAAACAAAGTGAATTACGAGGAAGGGGAAGGATCAAATGCCAAAGATGGGAAAGGAGTCAAGGGGATGGAAAACATCCGAAAATCATTCCAGATTCTGACCCAAATGAAGAACATGATGTAACGAAAGACTGAATCCAATTTTTGCGATCGGTGTCACACCCATGTTTTTTTATGTTTTCATTCATAAATTGGTCAAATGTTGTGTTTTTGCCCACTAAATAAACTCGAATTGAATTGTTCGATTATAAAAATAAACATTTTGATATATCCATTCAAAATCCAAAAAAGTTCATTTGTCGAGATATCTAAATTTGTTGAGATAACTAAAAGAAGGAACGACAACATAAGGATTATTAATCATTGATTAATCAAATACATAGCAAAAATGTTAATTAAAAAATTAAAAACGGTGATACTAAGGGAAAGGTAAGGGGGGGGAGGGCTTATAAGCTAATACTAAGGGAAAGCTAAGGGGAGCTTATAAGCTAAAGTCGTTCCCTGGTTTATTGAGTTGAATTTTTTTTCAAAAATCTTCAAATTCTTTTGTTTATGGCTTTCCATGGACATAGAATGCTTTTCTATCGTCTAAATTAAGCAACTACAATATTATCAAAAAATTAAAAATAACAAATGATCAATCATTGACATGGAAGTAGACCTACATATCCACACATATTTTGATTGTATATTCTCTTGTTTTTAATCATTATTCGAAAAATATTATAAAAAATAGCAACAGATATTATTATATTTGGATTTACTTGTTAGTTGTATTTTTTAAATTGATGAATGTCTATTTCAAAATTTTTGTGATTTTTTTTTAGAATTTTCTTTAGAGTGATTATTCAAAGGGTAATTATAAACAATAACAAATTTTTATTTAATTTTGTAGCCCATTTATATCCAGTAAAAAGCAAAAGTAAATTCACTTCAAAGTTATACCAGTTTATTTCCGATGCTGGATGGTTAGACAGGTTCTAGGACGTAAAAGAACCGCCAAGAGGTCAAATCTGGCCAAAAACTTTTTTTAAGCATGCTAGGCCGAACAGTTGTCAATTGAGCTGGATTTCAGAGTAAGGTAAATTTTTCGGATTACTAATAAGCTAGGTATTAAGTTTCTCTCAATAGGTAGTTGATTTAGGAAGTTGCATCTTTTGATTTCGAAATCATTCGCTTTAAAAACCATTTATCGGCGAAATTTTCTACCCTGATCCTCCAAAATTTCTTACCTATTTCCGGTTTTGCTTAGATCAACTCCCTCAATATTTATTTTTCTTTATTTTCAAATCATTGAATTCCAGCAGACCAAAAATTTCGATCAGCAAGTGGAAAATGGAAAAATCTCCAAATGAACGTTTGATGCGAAAGTGAAAAATGGATAATCTGCATCAATTATACTACAAAATGCCTAAAAACCAAATAAATACGAAATTCGGATTCTTTCATTAGAATCCCCATAAAGTGCAAGAATGGATAAACTGCACTTGCACACTACAAAACGCCTAAAAATCCAATAGAAATCAAAAATACCCCAATATTTCGGATTCATTTAATAAAATTCATAAGTTAAGTTCCCCGATAAAATCCCCATCTTACATAGAATCCTGAAAAATAGATTGTTTCGATTTTTTCTTGAAGGATTTGTTTCGATTTTTCTTTCCTATAGGATTGAAGTAAAAAATTCAAGCCTTTGAATATTTTCAATCCAAATACCTATTTTATGAAAAATATTCTAAAAATTCACGGGCCTTGGGATTTCTCACAGATATCAAGTTTTCCAAAAAATTGCCGACCTAAACTTTTCAGATTTTTAACTTGTCTGGTCAAAATTTTTATATTACTTGAATTCACAGTATGATTTTTCCAATATAATTTTCTAAGGCTAAGCTTTTTTTGCTTAGATTCTAGAAGGTCTTAAGAAAAATCGGAACATCTTTTTCAGGATTCTAAGATAGGGATTTTATCGGTGACTTTAACTTAAGAATTTTAATGAAAGAATCCGAAATGTTGGAGTATTTTTTGTTTTTATTGGTTTTTAGGCGTTTTGTAGTGTGCACATTCTTGCACTTTTCGCCCAAACGACCCACCCAAAGATATTTCGCTCAAAACGACCCATCCAGCACGTATAGGGGCCGCCGGAGAAAATTTTGCAAGTCCTTTTTTCTTAAGAAAATTGATCACTTTTTAATGGAATTTCAACAAAAATTCGAAAATCAAACAAAATAAGGACAGGGGTCAAAAATCAGAACTAATCTGACAAATCAGAACATTTTAAATTTGTCAGATTTGGACCCTCAAAATCAGAACATTTCTGACAAATCAGAACATATATCATCCCTGATTTAGACTTCTATAGAGGCGAAAAATAAATCACCCTAAAATTCGTCCAAGCAATTNGACATAATTGCCATATGATTATGTTTTGGACCTAAAATAGAAAATTCCAAATAATAACTAAATGCAAATTATTAGAAAATCAAATATTTAATCAATTATATTGTACAATTTAGTCAGAAAAATCTTTTTCCCCGTCCAATTAATGCAAATAGTCAATTGGTATTATGTTATGGATATGCCATTATGTGAAATATGATCCATCGATCTATTGTGCACCAAAGGATTTTTGTAGTTTGTGGCGATTATGCATATTTAATATAAATTTCATTAATTATCTTTTAATCTAATGCATCCATTATTCATTTTTTATAAAAAAAACAAATTATATACATCTTTTATAAAATATGTCCAAAATAAATAACTTATCGAAGTGCCGACATTTGCGGCCCATTTATTATAACTCAATTCCAATGAAATTTAGAGAAATAAATTTGGTATCAAAAAATTGAGCAAAAAGTTAGCTATAAAATGAGCGTGCCTCTATTCAAATTGGTTGATTCCGAGAAAAAAGTTATGGTCAAAATATTGTGAATTTGGCCAAAATCATTATTTTGGCCATACCTTTTTTCACAGAAGTCCAGTTCGAATGGATTTTTAAGCTCATTTTATAGCTAATATTTTTGTTAAATTTTTTGACACCAAGAAGTTTTGTTTGAAGCGATTTATAGCATGAGTCGCAAATGTCGTATATCACCAACTTATCCTTTTATATGATAAAGCCTGATTTTTGCGTGTGAGTCACTCTTCAACCCCCCGCAACAATTTATTTTTATATTTTGAAAATGTAAATATATTGTTAATCTCTCAATTGCCTTTCATCTTTCTCTAGAAAAATGTCTTTTAAATTATTTATTTTCATTTTGGTAATAAATATAATATTTTACGACAAAACTTGGGCCGATAAAAAAGACGAAAAATTCATTGTAATTCTATCGGATATTTTGCGAGTTCTGATCAATCCGGACACCAATAAATATCCGATCAGGCAGGATATCGTCTCGAATCTTTGGGTGGCCGAAATTTACAAAAATGCCAAAATTGACGCAGAAAATGGAGCAAGCCAAATTGTCGGACAATTAGCACTAAGAAAATTTATCGGCAAAATCCATTCATTCGCACTTTCGCATATTATTGATATCGGAAGGGAAGGGGCGAACAAATGCAGGGAATACGATGGTATTTTTTTAAATAAAAATTTAATTAATAAAAAATCGGAGTTCTTTAAAATCACTAAGATTTCAATTCGTCCAAAAATCTTGGTGCATTTTTTGTAATGATCAAATTAATTTAATTTTTATTTTCTAAATGATTTAGCCAATATTTAAGGGATTCTTCTATATAATGGCTTTATGAATGTATTTTTGAGAAATCAAGGACTTAAAGCAAAAGTGGACGAATTTGTTGAGGAAAATAAAATTTGGGAATTTTTGGAATTAATTTATTCATTTTCCATAAAATGCGAATCAATCTTGGAAGGTTTCCCGGTGGAGAGAGTGACAAACGAAAAAATGCTAAAATTTTTGATAGAGACATTCAATTGTATGGATCGTCAACATACTATTGAACATAGGAGGTATGCGTGATAATAGATAATAATTAATGTATAATCAACATTTGGCCTTTTAATGCGAATTCTAAAATTGGGAATATTTTTTGCAAAAATGGATTTTTGATAAAAAAATTAAAAAATTTTTAAGGCATTTCAAGGAATTAAAGTACTCTAAGTTAGCCTGTATATAAATTGGTGCTAGAATTTTAAAAAAGTACCAAATACATACAAGCTGGCTGAAAACTTTTTTAAGAGCATGCTAGGTCAAAAGTATAAAAAGCAAAGTTGTGCAGAATTTTATGCTGTATCATCAAGTTATTTTTAATGCACAATTTAAATTGCACAATTTTGCTTTTTATACATTTGGCTTAGCATGCTTTAAAAAGGCTTTTGCCGTTAGCACTTTTTTAACGCCCCAACATCGCATAAATTTGTCTTTTATAGTTTTGGCCTAACAAGCTTTAAAAATGGTAGGCTTGATTGGCTAACTTAACGCCCAACCCTTTTTCTTATTCAAGATGGGGGTTTCTCGTTCTCCTCCTTTGTAATTACTTATAATCCCGATGAGCATGATGTTCACTTCCCAAAATTTCATTTTTTTGGTTATTTTTCAGAATAAAAATAGAAATCCAACAAATAATTAGTTCCTTAACATTTAAAATAAGTTTCTAAAAAATATGTAATTTTTTAGGATATTCTCTGCAAAAATTATGCCAAATTTTGAGAATAACGGAACCGAATTTAATGGTTTAGTCATTGGATGGAACAGCAATGATGAAAGAAAAGAAAAAGTTACCGAAAGAGAAGGTAATTGCATACTATTTAGTAAATTTTGACACATTTCTTCAAAAATAATCCCTTTTTATTTAGCAAACTTTCGGACTTTTCTCAGATTCAATCGGTTAAAATTTACACCACGAATGTGGTTGGCAATTGCAAGAAAGTTTGGCCGTAACGTAGCCGATGCTGTTGTCGGAATAGGTGCTCGCAGTAGCGATGATTCATACATTGGAGGTAAAGGAATTATAATTATAATAGTAAAATAAATGTACGAAAAGGAAAGGTGAGAAATGGTTATGAAAATAAGATTTTTCCATTCGTGGAACTCGGCTCAATCGTTACCTAGAGAAACCTTGATATCAAAAATAGAGCAAAAATTAGCTACAAAATAAGCCTAAACTCATTTAAAATGGCCCACCATGAAAAAAGTTATGGCCAAAATAAATTTTTTGGCCAAATTCGCAGTATTTTGGCCATAACTTTTTCACAATGGAACTGTTTTGGTGTGTGTGTTGGCTCATTTTGTAGCTATCTTTTTACTCTACTCATTTTATTTAAATTGCGTTTGTTAGTGGAAGAATGCCAACTTTAGAATGATCTAGAAAGCTTATGAGAACCCAAAAATCAAAAACTGCTCCTTTTTACGGGGGTTTAGTCTTCCTCTTGTAGTTTCATCAATTACAAATTAATATGATGAATTATGGTAAAGTTTGTAGTTTTTAAAGGTGCCAGCTCTTTCCACCTTTTTTAAGACCGGCATTTGTTTTTGATGTCCTTAAAAGGTCACCCTGCTGCTGGTTAATATTCTAAATTGTTTTGGTTTTTATTTTTACTGAACTAGGCTAATATAATCAGAGATCAAAAATAACGCCTAGAGTTGTACGAGGATATGTTGGTCCAGTTGATCCATGGTTCCCATTACATTAATTTTGATTGCGCAAGCAACTACAAGGCCGGAATTTTTGGAATCGGAGTGATGCAGAAACTGCTGGACGAAGGCACCAAAAACGGATATTTGGCACGATTCCAAGGGGTTGGCAACGAAATTCAAAGGGCCAAAAATATGGTAGAGAAAATGTTCAAGCGCAAATTCGAAGAGTGTACAGCAAAAATGTAAATTAAATAAAAAAAAATAATAAAAAGTGCTTAATATTTAGTGATGACAACGCCATAAATCATTTCAGCAATATTGAAGCATTTTTACATTATGAAGATGTGGTTGAGATCGACTGGAATGAGCAGAAAGGTTTGTCTGACAATTACAATTTGTTTATAATTCATTTAAATTATTAATTGTCAGGTTTAAGAAATATTTCTAAAATTATTAATTTTGTTCAAATTCCAAAAAACTATAAATAAGTGCATTAAAAAATCCAATATAATAGATTATAAGGGATAAAAATTTCATTTATTTTAAATANTTATTTAACTTCTTTTTAAAATTAAATAATATTAAATCACTAAAAATTTACAGAAAATAATGACAGTTTTTGACCTAAATTGTTCCTTAGTTTTTGTTATATATTTTACAAGACATTATTTGTATTTCTCAGAACTTAGATAATTTCAAATTTTTTATAAAAATTATACAAACATTTTGCTGAAAAATTAAGCATTATTTTTTGCGCATTTTTTAAAGGTTTTTTGATAAAAATATAAAAATTCAAAAAAATTTTGCTTACAAAATTTTAATTTTTGAAAAGGGCCAGTCCCGGTCAGTCCCGATCCCGATCCCGATCCCGGTTGAAAAACCTGGTCCCGGTCCCGATCCCGGTTTTCCTAGTCCCGGTCAGTCCCGGTCCCGGTTTTTGTCAAAAATCCCGATCCCGTGCAACCCTAATTTTAAATAAAGGAAAATATACACCATATTCTACCTAAATAAATTGGTCCTATTTTTATATTTTAAGAGAATAACAACAGTGTATAGACTTATTAATCTTTAAGGTCAAAAAGATGAAATTGATGAACTAAAACGAATGGAACCCTATGTGGAATATTTGCAGAGGAATGAGACGAATTTGAAAGTTCAAATTAAACGGAGCATAAAAATTTATCCGGGTTTAAGAAACCCACTAAAAGAATTGGAAGAATATTATGAGACCGATAAAAGGGATTTCTATGGGGTGGATTTGGTACGAATGTATGTGGAGGAATTTGGATTTTTCGCAAAAAGTGTGCCATCCGGGATTGAACGGGAATTTGATCTATGGCATTTGGTCGGGAAAATGGACCAAGAACTGGATGATTTGGAAGAATGGCTGACTAGGGACATTTTTGGGATCGAACTGATGAAGAATTATGTCCAAAGAATGGAAGAACTAAAAGGAAAAAATATTTCCGAATTTTATGAAAATAATGGGATTCAGAAAATTGTTGAAAATTTGAAGGAAAATATTAAAAAATTAGAAGAAAAACGAGAGGAAATAACCGCATTGAATGTCATGCAGGAGAATGTGCTAAAATTTGCAGAAATCTGTAAGAGTTTGCCGAAACATAAATATCAATGGCATGGTATAGAACGGTTGGTGAATAATCTGAATAATGAAATCGGAAAATTCCTGAAAATAAAAGATCAGCAGAAGGGCAAAAACGAGCAAAAAATGATGCAAAGTGGTGGATGGGAATTGATGAGAGGCAAAAATGAAGATAAAAAACGAAAAATGATAATTGAGGAAACGGAAAATACAATGGGAAAATTTGCCAAACTCACCATTGAAGAAAGGGCCAAGAACAAATCCCATCAAGAAGATGAAGAAGGATCGAGTACCGAAGTAGGATGGGACCCCAAAAATTGGGGAGTCAACATCCGAAGATCGTTCAAAATTCTGGCAAAAATGAGAAACATTGTGTAGAACATTCAGCGGGTAGGAATTTGATATTTTATTAAATTGTTTTTCGTCGTCCACACCGTTTGTTGTGATCATTCTTTGGAGTTAATAACTCAAAACCACACATTGTTGTTGTTGCATTTGCATTAAAATGAACCTAATTAAAATATCATTATGCTCATTTATTCACTAAACAACCGAAAATGAGCAATAAGAGAAAAATAAATTACATATTTTTTTCATTTTTGGACAATTTTTTCAATTAAAATCTAATATTTGAACTTTATATGCACATTTTTCAATTAACTTCTTTATTCTTTAAAACATCTTTTTCTCCGATGAATTGATGGATAGATTATTAGATTCCTGCTGAGCACAATGTTCGTTTTTCTTAATAAATCTTTTCAAAAATTTGTAAAAGTTAATTTAAGAGAAAATTTCGAACTTTTCAGGGGAATTCGACAGATCATAGTAGAAGGATTGAGCTATTTTTGGAGATATATTTATTTGCCTTTTGGCTATTTCAAAAAAATTGAGACAATTGTCAACTTTTTTTCATTTTCATAATATATGTAAGCGCATCATTAATAATTATCGCTCTAATATTATAGGAAATCAAATGAATAATATCGTCAAAAATCAGCATATAAGGTAGAAAGTAAAGTATAAAGTAATTTATTATTTAATTTAATTACTTTGTAATTTTTAATCACAATTTGCGATTCCTTCATTACCATTTTACAAAGGGTATAAAATCTGATCTGATTTTTCAGAACTGAATGTAATGGGCATCTGAATAATATACAGTAACTGTTCCCACAATACGAGCATTTAGAAAGGTTGGAAAAATAAATAAAATTCGATAACGACTAAATAGTGAGAAAGGATCAGAATATTGTCGCAATTTTTTTTTCTTTTTCTGGATCTGTCATCTATCGAAATCAAAGTGCATTGTTTAATGTTTTTGTTGCCAGGCGGTATTTCCGATTTCTTGGGAGTAAACCCCATTTAGGTTGTGTCATAAGTAATTTCCGAAAATTTCAATCTGATTTTTCTGATCATTTTAGTATGTCTTTCGTCAAATTTATTTTAATATACATATTAGTATAAATTATACTAATTAAAAAAAATTTAATCCAAAAGTTAGTTTATAAATTTTACAAAAGTGAATTTTATAAAAAGCCCATTTTCGCGATTCTTAAGAATTAATTGTAAAAATTTTTTAATTGAATACATATTTGATATAAAACTTTTCTTGCATACTTTTAGGAAGCTGTTTTCTACCCTCATTAATGAATTTTATCACATTATTTCCAAATGTTATAATTTTGGACAAATTGAATTTTCCGCTATAGTAATAAAGATACAATATTAAATCGCTCATTAAATTATAGAACTATTTAGAGACTTTAATGATAATATAAGGAAAAAATTGTCCAAGTTGAATCAAAGAATAAAAAGAATTTTTAATTTCAAACCAATAACGATAGGTAAATTTTCTCTTATACCAGACCCTATAAATTATTTAAAATTATGTACAATTTTGACTTAATTTCATTTAAACCTAAACTTATAATTTTCCACATAAATATGATAATTAGGTAAATATCAATTGTATACTAGTATATTTGGGGTGTATACTGGTGCGATTCATAGTTGAATTTGTTCTTATAAAAATAAAGAATTAAAATGTTTAAGATAATTATAATTTTCGGAAATTACTTATGACAGAACCCAATATAATTCAAACTTACTGGCCGAAATATTATTTTCAAAAGTCGCTGAATTATCGCTAATTAGTTGGCGCCAAATTACCATAACATCAACAACAAATTTACTCTCGACTTCGTCGGACACAAAATGAAATCAACTCTCTTAAATGAAAAAATATTATAATTTAATTTCCTTACATTAGGATATTTAATTAAGGATATATGAAAACACGATTTTTCGATGATGATAAATACAATATAAATATAAATGCAATGCTTATCATTTTATTATTATCATTAGGTATTTCTCTCTGCATAATATTCTAATTTAATTTTAGTAATATTATATTATTAATATTAAAGTAATTATTAATAAGAAACTAGATTTTTCATAGGCTGCACTTTTCGTTAGTTATAAAAAACACATATTTGCCATCCCATACCCTTGAAATCTTGAATTTCTAATTTCAACCCCAGCTGGTGGGGAGTCTGAAATTCTTTTTTTTTTGAAAATACTGATTTTTTAGAAGTAGAGTTCATTTTTGATTTTTTAGTTGAAATTTTTGGATTTTTCAATTCCCTTAATCTTGGAATTAAGCTCTGAGTTTATGGAATAAATTTTTGCCTTGAATTTTCAGTATCTCGCAAAATAGGATGTACAAAAAGTAAATTTGATTCAAACCAGAATTTATTCCCGAAAATCAAAGACTTTCAACAAGTACTAATTGTTATCATGACTAAACAAAAAAAAATTCAAAGAATTGCATCATTTTTCTGGTTAATATATTTATTTAATTTAGATGCTTATAAAACCCATAACATTCTCATTGTCACACATCAGTCATAACTCATAATATGTAATTTCACGGAGTGCATACAAACAAGGGTGTGGATTAATGTTTTGTCATGGTCTAACACCTGCTGTCCAAATAAGTTCACCTGTCCAAAATCCTCTTTCAAAGAAAATTATCGGAGCGAGTTAAAGAAAAACGATAAAAGGTATTTTATTGGCCATATGTCTATTAAAGATCCCAGCAGAAAAGCAGATCATTCACTAAAAAGGAGTTCGGGGAGTAAACTATTGACCCTCGGGGAAAACTCCTCCGTGTTTGAGAATTATATATGGATATTATACGAAGAAATTGGAATAAATTGTGCTTTTCTAACTACATAGCAATCATTTGAAATTATTGAAAAAAATCAAGTTCTCGACGTCGAGTCGAGAATTCGATGTGAATTGAAATAGGTCCCAGGGTATAAAAATTTAGTTTTCTCAAAAAAGCAGTTTTCATGCCATTTGAGGGTTACCCTGATCTTCAATGAAGCATATTTGTTTTATTGCCTTTTTTGATCAACTAGGCCATATGAGCTTGCATGATTTTTTCAGATTTTTCTTTTATTTAAAAGAGGATTTTAGGCAGATGAACTCATTTTGTTGGACAACAACCAGATTCTATGTATCATTTTTTGAATACATTATTATTTCCTTGATTCTTGCATATTCACCCATTTTAGCGTAATCGGACTGCTTGAACTTACAAATTGCTCAACATTGGGGTGAACTTATATAACCAGCGCAAAAAATCGAATAAAATTTCAATTTATTTTTGCCATTTTGTGATTATGACGCGAAATCATGTTGGGTTAAAAATATATTCTTGTCTGACTTTTTTTCTCTGTTCATTAACTCTTCCTGTGGCATTCCATAATAAGGAATTCGCTTCATATTCACGATGGTTCAAAGCTGGCTAATTAGTTCCCAATTTTCATTGGGATCTACGGATAATGACACCTTCTTAGACTAAAGAAAAGGGTAGCTAGAATAGAAACTCCACCAATAGTGTTCAATGGAACCGGACCACGATCTCTGATATCGTTTCAAATACCTTCCTAACACTTTTTTTTCTATAAGATGGTATTAGTTTCCATACAATTCGAGAACAACATTCTTGATCCCTATAATTATTTTTATTTAAATAACAAAAATAAACTTTATTAATTGAATGTCTTTTCCTATAGAGCGTTGAAAATTGATAAACTTTTTAATGGACGCTTTTTCCTAAAATTTGATCAAAAGGAACACCTGTTAGGTTACCAATTACCCACATATACAGGGTGCGCCAAAAGTTCTATTCTATAGTAAATAGTATATAACTTTTTAATAGTTTAATGAAATGAACGTCGAAAATTTTCCCGAACTAATTCATCTTAATTTATGGACATAGAACCTTATTTTGTTGCGCATCTTTTGTTAGTATTTGATTTTTATTTCATTAAAGCATTAAAAAGTTATACACATTTACTATGGGACAGGACTTTTGGCGCACCCTGTACATATTTAGATGGAATAAGTGCATTTCGTTCTGATCCTGCTCGCTTTCTATGAGTGCGTGACAGTGCCCATCTATGTGTGCACCCTCAATATGCTCATCAGGAACAGCAACTTTCACTCGCCATTTTTCAGATTCATCACGGTGATTGGGGTTCTGGTGAGTTTTCCCCATGTTTTGACTAACCACCCTTAAGAGGGGTATCCTTTCCTTATATACAGTATAATCCTATAAATTTATTGATAATGCAAAAAAGAATATAAAATTGTTGGAGAAAGATACAGTATTTGCTCTAATAAGACTCCCTGCTCAAAAAAAACACCATCTCTAATGAACCCCTTCTGCAGGAGTTGGATCAAAAATAAGACCCTCTTTCCAAAAAATTACCCACGGGGGCTCATTAGAATTTTTCATTATATAATTTCACTGTGAAAATAAAAGAAAATGATGGATTTTTTTTTATTATCTCAATCATTTTTCTTGCTCAAATAAAGACCTTTCATAAAATTTAATATTTTTGAAAATATTCTTCGTCGAGATTATATTTTAAGGGGTAGGGAGTCTATTGTTAATCTCATTTTTTATGTATTTTGGACCAAAAACTCCATTTTTAAGGGTGTATTTTTGATCAATCCCCATTCTTGGGGAATTCATATATTTTTTATTAGAGACCGGACGAAAGGGTCGGTCGGTCGGTTTCGATTAAATAATCGAAAAAATCGAAATCGAAAAAATTTTTCGATTAATCGATCGATTTCGATTTTTTAATGAAATTTGCTAAATGTATTAAAAGAATTTTTTTATTTAACAAAAAATATCAAATCAATATTTGTAATTGAACAACGGAAGATTTCGATTCAAGAAAATGAGCATTTCCGCTTTCCGGGGACGCAAACACTCCGTCGATAATCATATGTAGGTATCTCGGGCAGTTGAGAAAAGTTGCTCGCTAGCAACGCTTGTGGCAGGCGCCGACAGATACTTTTTTGCTGCTGCCGAAAGTTTTGGAAATATTTTTTTTCATTTTCGCGCCAAAAATCAAGCGGATCCATTTGAACGGGTGCACCGGTTTTCACCGCCGCGCTAGAAAAATGATCATAACATTTTTCAGGTAAAACATAGTGAAATGAGTTTGGTGTCAAAAGATAGCCCTAAATGTCTGCTATAAATTTGCAGAAAGAATTATTCGGTTTGGCCAGGCAGAAAAAAAGTTATGGCCAGGCCATCAGCCAAAACCATGGCTTAACTTGGCCACAACTTTTAATGGCTTAACTTGGCCACAACTTTAATGGCTTAACTTGGCCACAACTTTTAATGGCTTAACTTGGCCACAACTTTTAATGGCTTAACTTGGCCACAACTTTTAATGGCTTAACTTGGCCACAACTTTTAATGGCTTAACTTGGCCACAACTTTTAATGGCTTAACTTGGCCACAACTTTTTTTCTACTTGGCCAAATCGGTTAGTTGTTCTTGCAAGTTTATAGCAGACATTAAGGGCTATCTTTTGACACCAAACTCATTTCTCTATGTTTTATCTGAAAAAGTTATGATCATTTTTCTAGTGCGGCGGTGAAAAACGCGGCGGTGAAAACCGTTGTTCCGCATTTGAACACTGTCCCTTGGTAAAGCGCAATAATTTGCCAACTCTCTCGCTAGATCGGGTTTTGATAATTCTTAAATATTTATTTATTGACATTGATTTTTCTGTTTAATAAAATTAAAAGAGCTTAGCATTAAACAATTAAACATTTTAAAATACAGATAGAATGAAGTTTAAACAATGTCTACCGGACTTTTCAATAAAAAATTTCAGTCGGTTTTTTCGATTTTTCATTAAAAAGGTCGGTCGGTTTTCTCGATTTTTTGGGGTCAATCGGTCGGTCGGTTTCGATTATTTCGATTAAATAATCATAATCGAAAAAAATCGAAATCGAAAAAATCGAAAAATCCAAAAAAAGTTCGATCGATTTTTTTCGATTAAAAAAAAGTTAACCGACATCGAAAAAATCGATCGATTAACCGACCGGTCCGGTCTCTATTTTTTTTTATCAAATATTTAGTGTAATTTTTGAACAAAACCTACTCTTAGGGGGATATTTTGAATACCTCTCTGAAAAATTAAAGTGAGGGGAGGGGGGGGGGAATTGACATTATATGACCGAAAAGTGTAATTTCTTAACCAAATTTCACCTATTTTATCAAAAATATTATTAAAAAATTATATTTGAAAAAATGGATCGAAAAATAATATTTTGCATGTAAACACCATTTTTTGGAACTAAAAAGATTGCATATAATCTAAAAGATGTTTTTTGATAGCACCTATTTTGATACTTTATAAGTTCGCCCATTGTGATATTTTTTAAGTAAAGACCTAGCACCTCCAAACCCTCACTTTCAGGATCTGTGCCATTTTGCCCTGGAGTTTTGCTTCTTCCGCCTCTCCCTGCTTCATCCGTTCATCGAATGGTTTTCGTCCTTTGCGGCTTCCCCCGATGGATCGCATGGGTCACTTTTGGCATTTTCTTCTTCACCTACCAACAATTCCTTCTCCACCTGACAATCTCCTTGAACCGCCTGAGCGCGATTTCCATGCCGCTAAAACATCAAAATGTAAACAAATATAATTTTTATGTTTTATGTGCCTACTAAAGATCGACCGAAATTTTTGATCTTTAATGAAAAATCATCTAACATTAACTTTTTAGATGTTTTTTAAAGAATTACCAATTATTCTTTTTTATCAAGGATAAGGTCATATTTATATCGTTTTAGTTTATATTTTATTCTAACTTATTTTTATTTATTGGGGAGGAAGAGATTAGTTGTTTTTGCACTAAGCTTTTATGTTACTGTATAGAGTAGGCCAAAAAATGGGATATATAACAGAGAATAAATTGCCAACTCCCTTAATCTCCACCTTTGCCATTTGAGTTTTGGGCCAAGTGGTGGCCGTGGATTGTGTCCCTGATTGCCATTGTCGGATTTGGGCTATCCTCTGATCTCTTGTTCAGCTCTGGCAAATTTATGCCTTTGGTTTCAAGCGATCCCTCAAAAGGAGTGATACCAATTACAACTTCACATGATTTCCATAAGGTATGGGCAAATTATTATAATTATTTTATGCGCAAAAATATTTTTAGGTAGATAAATAAAATTTTATGGCATCATTGTTTTGAATCTTACCAAAGGTTTTGTTTGACAAATAAAAAAATTTTTGTGACCATAAGACATAAATTAATTTTTTACTTTAAGGAAAATAGTTTTTTAATATTTATTAATTTAAAATTTACCAAGGAAGCATTAAGAGTTCAAAATATTCGAAAAACACGAACGAACTAGAATCATGAACTAAAACTAGAATGATAGCAATTTCATGTTCGTGTTTTTGTTCGTGTCAGTAAAAAAAACCAACAACTCTAACTCTAATCAAAATAGGTAAAAAATATATATTATCTTTTCCAAATATATAATTCAGCCACCTTCTCCCCTTCCAGTTTGACCAAAACCTGATCACGATCAGCTTTGGTGGCCTTTGCGCCATCCTTTGTCTTCTTGTCAATCTTTCCTCCCTGATCTTGGTTTGCCGATCCAAACTTCCGACACCCGAACGGAACAATCGTTTGGAGTTGAAATTTCTCGTTATAGCATTGTGCATGATGGTGGCGCAGTTTCTCGTGGTCATATTTCATGTATGAATTTATTGAATAAAAATGTAGGTAATCTTGCTAAATTTTCGTCATAAAATTAAATTTTTCAATTTATAATTACAGGTTTAAATTTTAATATGTATGTGAAAAATATTTTAACGGAGAAAAATTGACAGAAATTTCATTGGAAAATGAAATTTTAACCCCGAAACAACTTTTCCTGGGATGTTTAACCATTTGCAGTTTCTGCTTCATATGTTTATAAATGGTGAACTATTGCGCCAATACTTGGGTGCCGGCCAAAGTAAAACTCTGGCACTTTACATGATGTTGTCCCAAATGCCGTGGATCGATGATCTGTACTCACTCAGCCAACCATGGTAGACTAAACAGAAGCATGTTCATTCAATATTTCCTTGCAAGATTAATACATGACTAATCCTTTTTCTCTCAAGGATTCTTCTGTGCATTTGCTCAGATTTGCGCAAAGTTGTGTTCCAATCAATTTGGCGCATTAAAAGCACGACCACAAGGGTATTTCATGTGTTCCATCAAATTGTTTTTCCTAACATTTAGATCTTATTAAGGTGACTGCGTTAAAGTAATGGCGATATCAACGACAAAAATAATTGATTTTATGGGCATCTAAAGCAAGTTAACAGTAATCCATTCGATTTCTTTTCTTTTTTTGCTTTTTCTTTTTTTTTGATTGTTAACTTTCGTAATTCATCCTCTAAATGATTTTGCTCACATCAGGATCCTGTGCTACCAATTAATAACTGTTAAAATAGGGAAGTGCATGTGCGTGTGGATATTACGACAATTCGGAATCGGTCTATATCTCGGCTCAAACAATATCCAGGGAAATGAAATTTGTGTCAAAAGATAGAGCATTAAATTAGCAACAAAATAAGTCTAAGACCATTAAATTTGGTCTATTGGTAAAAAAGTTATGGCCAAAATACACACATTTTCCGGAATTGGCCAATCCATGTGAGTATTTTGGCCATTTCGGGATGGACCAATCCATATGGGATTTATGGCTAATTTGATACTCATATTTTGACGCTAATCTCATTTCTTTAGGTTTCATTTGAACCGAGTAGGCTATGGTGCTGAATTGTCGTGGAGCAGGCGTGGGATGGATTACCCATCCCCTACTTTGGAATATCGAAAAATAGAATTTTTCACCAAAATTAACATTTTTTGGTCGAATTCTATAAACTAAAAATATTTTAAAATAGAGAATAAAATTCAGCACAAGCTTTAAATTTTTAGGGGGTTTTAACGCCTGGACCAAAGAGTGAGAGAGAGAGAAAGAGAGAGAGAGAGAAAGAGAGAGAGAGAAAGAGAGAGAGAGAGAGAGAAAGAAAATACACAACGAACAATGGAAATATCCCACAAAAAGTAAATCATCTATCAAAATATCGGTATCTAAAAATAATTTTTGGACAAAATACTGCCTAATTATGCACCTTTTGACCGAAGATAGAAAATTCCAAATAATAACCTTTTAAACAAATTATAAACATTCAATCAATTTTTTAATCAGAAATCAGTTTCCACGTTCGTTTAATGCAAATACACCAATTTGTATTATGTCATGGGATGCGATAATGTGTATTCATATAATATATATTATATATACCCATAGTGAACTCATCTTTGGATTTTATATAAATGACATGAAACAAATTTTGTAGTTTGTGGTGTTTTTACATATTTATATAAAGTTTTTAAATATATTTTATCTAATATATTTTATCTATCGTATATTATAATTTATATTATCTGTCGCATTTTAATTAAACATCCTTTTATGGAAATAAATTTTATAAATAATGATAATGGTTATTATAAATCCGGAATAAAGCTACGCCCCTTTGTGCTAGCAATTTTTTGTTAGTATGTTCAACCTTCGGATCTA
>LDKF01003003.1:0-18958 GCA_001026735.1 Rotylenchulus reniformis | reverse complement strand
TAAAAAATCATAACTTTTCTAAATAATGGATTAGAATTAATTTTTACAATGATAAAATACAATTTATTCTACAATATAAAAAGAGTGCAAGAGAATTTTGGTGGTAAAACACCAAAATTATGATTTTTTAAATGGTCCAATGACAGGGGGTCAGAACTTAGTTTACACCCTAAGTATTATAAATTTGGCAAAAACCCCTAAATATGGACAAGATATGTGTTTTTTAATTTCGGAAAATTAATTAATTTAATTATTTTGATTAGTCTTTCCAAAATGAAAGGTTATGTCTTCACTAAGGTTGTCCCGGCACGGGCACTCTGTCTCCGTGCTGGACACCATCCACCAAAGTGACCGGTCCCCCTTGGTCAGGCACATCCGTGCCACCCTTCCCCAGGATATCGATGATCCCCAGGTAGGGAATAAATAGCAATACAATGTGTATGTTTTTTAGGTATCGGAGATTATATAAAAAAAAACAAATTTAAAAATCCTATGAAAGTGTTAAAAATCAATCATTTTTGTTGGAATTTTGTCTCTTTGAGCTTATTGAGAATAGATATGCTTTCTCTCAATCAAAATTTATGGTATATTTTTAACATTTCTTAATGTTGTCGTTTATTTCCCAGGGCCGTGTCGATTTTGCGGATTTTTTCTGGAATAAAACCGATTCCTCCGTCACTCTTCCCGAATGCACATTTGTCGAAGACAAACGTCTTGGAATCCTGATGCTCAACCATTCAGAAAAGGCAATTTCCAATTTAAGTGCAATATTCTATATCAAATTATACATATTTTAAAAAGGATCTACCGTATTTTCCTTAATTTTTTTAATAGTTTCTTAATGTGAACATTCGCAGATGAGGGATCTGATCAACGAGGACTGGGATCTGATCGTGATCGACAATCTGATGTGGCCCTTCGGCTTCTTTCTGGCCACCCTCAAACAGCGATGGCCTGGCAATGGACCACCACCCCATGTGGTTGTCTACGCCACTGCCGCGCAGACTTTGCTGTCCGCCGAGTCAATTCGCGCGACAAGTCATTTCGAATTATTTGTCTGACATTTGAGGATTTCTTAATTGAAAATGCTTTCTTGATAGCATTGCATAATCGAGATTGCCATTATTTTTTGTTTTTTTTTTAATTTCTTAACTCTCCAAGTAAACGCTAGTAATAATTGATGAAAATATAGGACAACCACTGTCCAATGAAGAATGATAGTTTAGATTTAGAGTAAGGACAACCCCCAAAGTGAAGTCCGAACCCGAAGTGTGTTTATTGAATACAAGAGACAATAGACAACGGCGAGCTGGGGTGAGAATGAGAACCAACTGCAAGGAATGAGGGAAAATCACTAGCTTATATGCATGCAGGCGTGAAGGAAAGGAAAGGAAGAAAAAGGGAAAACAATTACAATGGCGACAGATAAATGCAAAAGGAACATAATGCCAACATATACGAGTGAACAATATACTTGAATCACTTATCACTGGCCGATATTACAATTACACGCTCATTTCCTTCTTATAAAACAACCCTATTAACCTAACCTTGTAGGTGCGAATATTTCATTCTCAAATTACATAATGCTTTTTCTATAAATTTTAGGCCGCAATTGGGTGTCCCGTGTGCCTTTTTGTCCTTACATTCCTTCCGACTCCGACGATGTCTACCATCCTTCATACTTTACTCACCGTCTTCATGCCTTCTACGAGAACTTTGCTGAGCATATTCTGCTGAACTGGTTCAGTAAGAAAGAAATGAGAAGGCGGAACCAACTTAATAATAAATTAAGCTGAACAACACATGATGCCGAACATTGCCAACTTCGGAGTGCCAAAATTCACTTGGCACGAGCTATTTTCACAAGTCTCTCTCCATTTCTCGGATTCCATTGATCGTCTGGGCTGGCCGATGGCTGGTTTGTAATTTTATAAAAAATAATAATACACTCTCACTTAGGATATTTCATTTTTCTTATCATTTTTTAAATTTTTTGTGCCATTTTTACTGAAAACAATCATTATTTTCAGAATCTAACAAATTTATTACTCCATTTTAGCACAATATTCACCATTTGAATTTTCCAGAAGGACCAGAGATGTTGCACCTGGGTTCCCACTGCACTTCGCCTTTGACTGGTCCCCTTCCGGACCAATTCGCCCACCTCGTCGACGATCCCTCCTCCCCGGGCACCATTCTCGTCGCCTTCGGCACCTATCCGGACTGGGAACTGGCCCCGGCCAAGGTCCTGAATGCGCTGTTCGGCGCCTTCCGCCGCCTCGCCCCTTTCCGCGTCGTCTTCACCTATGACGGACCCCCCGTGGCCAATTTGGCCCCAAATGTGCTGTTGACCAAATGGGCGCCCCAAACTCAGCTGTTGGCCCATCTCAAAACACGCGCCTTCATCACCCACGGAGGATTGAAGAGGTAAACTTAATGAATGGGAGTTAAGAGTAGAGCAGAGGACTGAAAAGTTTCAGAAAAGCAGAATATTTGGGGGATTCACAGTGAATAGTTGAAGGTCTACTCTTGCCTAATAACAAGATCGGGAAATAGGAATCATTAAAACAACTTCGCAATTTTTAGTGTACGGGAGGGTCTATGTGCTGGAGTGCCTCTGATCGTGATGCCGCTCTATGCGGAACAAGTTTGATTCATTGCTTTTTTATGTCCTATGTACCTTCCNTACTATCTCACGGAGAACAGCGTTTTCAACACAATCCAAGGGGTCTGTCAAAAACTAGCCAGTTATTTGAGGCGGGTAGGGTACATTGGTTGGATTTATAGTGCTTAAACGATCTTTTATCTTTTCTTTTAAAAATCCTTTAAAAATGTGCTCTACCGCCCCCCTCCCCCGAGAATCGGCATTAAAAAAATAATGAGATCACAAAACCGAATAATACCAAAATAATATCACTTAAATTTAAGAAGTCCGGACTATAAAAGAAACAGAAATAAAAGATAGACTCTATTTCGATTTATGGATTTTTGAGTTGTTCGATTTTCTAATAATTTTAAGATCGTGTCAAACTCGGCCAACATGGACCGAGCCCGGAAGTACCGCGACATTTTTGTGGACCGACAAATGCCGCCCCTGGACGAGGCCATGTTCCGAATCGGAACACTGAGCAGAAACAGAGCGAAATCCGGTGAGCGAAGGACATGGGACATTCTGATGAGGAGGAAGGGAATGGATCTGGACTGGGCCCAGTTTGGCCACATCGATTTGGCCATCCTCTTGATTTTCACCATTTTGATTTGTGCCAAAACGTGAAAAATTATTTTAAAAAAAATTGTTTAGGATTTTAAAAAATTTTGACCTTTTATAAAAAATCTGAAAAATTTATTTAAAACATTTATTAGTTATTACCATCAAAATTCAAATAAAACGATATCTTTAAAATTTATTTTGGAAATTAAATTCATAAACATAAAATTGTAATATAGATTGGACGGTGGGGGACGTTTCAATCTCGCTAGAAAAATGATTATAACCTGGAAAAATAGTTTAGCGTCAATAGATAGATCTAAATGTCTGCTATAATTTTGCACAAAGGATCATCCGGATTGACCAAGTGAGAAAAAAGTTATGGCCAAATCTTTGGCCAAAATCACGATTTTTATGCTTAATTTGGCCATAACTTTTTCCCACTTGGCCAATCCGGATGATTCTTTTTGTAAAATTATAGCAGACATTTAGACCTATCTATTCACACCAAATTCATTTTTCTAGTTGTGTTTGAGCTTTCTAGCGCTGGGACTGAAACGGCGGGACTAAAACGTCCTGTTTCGTAGATTTGAAATATTTTGGACTAATTTTTTTAATTTGGCTTATTGGGGTTCTGTTCCAAAAAACATTGATTTTACAAATGAAAAAATAGGATAATAATATTTATGATCTATTAATCAAAAATCAATTATTCTTAATGTTTTGTTCTGTCAATTCCTATCCTATAGATATTGGCACCCACATCCGTTATTTATCATGTGGATTTTTCGTTGGTAATATTAATAAAAAATTACTTAAAGTCGATTTTTATTCACATTATTCACTTGGAGCATTATTTATAATTTTAAATTTATTTTCTCTGATATGCTCCTCTCTTTGTTCATTTTTCTATTGGCCATTCAATTCCAGCAAAATACCATTTTTTGCCATGATGAAAATGGTAATTAGTAAATATTATTTCAATTCTCATTTATTTTAAATAAATATAAAAAAATCATTCAAAAAAGGCGATGTGGGTACTTCAGCCTCTGCTTCCGTGTCCGATAACAATGCTCCTTCAGCAGCGCAGAGAATCGAAACTCTCTTAATTTCTTTAGGTTAGTATTCACTCACTCAAAAACATCTAAAATAATTAAATTAATAAATAAAAATAAAATTATCAAAAAGGACCCAGCAAGGAGATTACCCCGGAGCAGGCCAGAACTTTGGTCGTTTCTGTGATTAATTTTATGGACGAAGTGGAGGAGCGAACAAACATCGCCAGAATATTCACATCGAACGAAAATGTGGGAAAATTAGAAAAAAATCGAAAAAATAATAAAACAAATAAAGGTAATGTCCAACATGGCAACTCAAAATGGGCCCTTGATTGTGGGTCCGTTGATCAGGACATTGAATGGATCTCCGATTGGCGATGAACTAAGGGATTTTTTGGGAATTATGTCTGTCCGATGCGCTGCATTGATACCGGCCAATCTGGGAACAATGGTGGGTGGATAAGAAAATAAAATTTTATTTAAGTAAATGTGAATTGATACAACAAATAGTTGTTGATCAACAAATATTTAAAGAAAAAAGTATTAAGGGTGAACGCAATTCGGCCAGGAATCTATGCCACACTGGCGTTATCTTTGCTCTGGCACGAATCCTTGCGAGCAAATTTTTTGAGTTCGAAATCAACGAATTGAACCGGCGGATGGGGAGACGGCGAAGAGATGCAGCAGCAGTAGTAGCGGCAGCAGAGGAAGAGGAAGTCGAAACTCATCAGCGCGATGATGAGGGAGGAGATGGAACCGAAGAGAATGAACAACCGCAAGAGGAGGAGGAGACAAGGTTTGGATGGTACAGTAGGCAATCAACTAATAAGACGCCATACAAGTGCATGTAAACAGCCACAGTGCTAAGACGTTAAAAAAAAATTCGCCAATGTGGCCAGTCTGGCCGAAAACTTTTTTGTTAGACCAGTTAGACCAAAGGTCTCTAAAAAAACCTAATTTTCGGTATTTCGGGAAAATTTCGAACTTTTTGGCCGAATTTCGAAAAAATAAAATACTATTCGAATCAGCATAAAAATCTGAACAATTTTGTCTTTTATACTTTTGGTCTAACAAAAAAGTTTTCGGCCAGACTGGCCACATTGGCGAATTTTTTTAACGTCTCAGCACCTTTTGTTCCCGTGCATTTTTGAAGCGATTTTCTGCAGCTTATTGACATCTTCGTCATTATCTCTCATCATTTTGCATGACTGCATCTTTAATCTACACAACAATAAGTTGCAAACATTTAGGCACTTTTTTGCATCATAAAATGAAAATTAGGCACTGATTGAATTTGCTTTGAATCTCAAACTTTATGAAGCGAATCTTGACAGAAAAATCTTCACCGTGACAGAAAATATAAGGACAAAAGAGAACACAGAGAAAAGGTGTAGAGAGAAAGTTTATAAAGGAAAACTTCCTCTTCATAAAATCTTAGAGCCAAAAATAAAGTTCCAATTCAATGCAGCTTCGAAATATTTTTCACAAAGATTTTGGACCTGGTTTTATAGGGTGAAGAAATCTGATCTAATGTAAGAAGTTAAAATATGATCATTTCAAAGGATTACTGTAGGTCACCAGAGTACATTCTTTTCGGTGAAAGATCACTGAGAAATTCAATCATTTTTGGTCCTTAGAGTATGTCCAACTCGAGCGCAATTGGACAACATTGTCCGACAGCAGCCCAATGGGGATCGGATCTTTTCGCGTTTGTTTGACTTGTTTTGTGGATGTTTTCTGCCAGCTACGGCCAATTCTAATGAATCCGCTGAACAGTTGGATTCAACAATGGACGAACAAAACGGTGGAACAATGGCAATGGGCGAAGGTCAAAATTTGAAATGGTTTTGTAATTGTGGATGGATGGAATAATAATAATAATAATAATAATGACAAATCTTTAAAAAGGGCTTTAAAAGGCAAAGGTTTGGCCGATTTTTAGGACGGACTTGCTAGGTCAAAAGTATAAAAAGCCACTGTGCAGAATTTAGTGCTCTATCTTTGGTATTTTTAATTTTTCGAAATTCGAACAAAAACTTCCCAAAATATCAAAAAATAGGGGTTTTCACGACAATTTCGAAATTTTTGTTCGAATTTTGAAAAATTAAAAGACCAAATGCTTAAAATTAAATTCTGCACAATGACTTTTAATATGTTCGTCCTAGCAAGTTTTTAAAAAAAGTTTTCAGCCAATATCTTGCATTTGGCACTTTTTTTAACGCCTAGCTTCGATAAATCATTTTCAGGAACAAGACAGCAAGATCCTGAAATAGTACAACAAGAGGAACAAGAACAGCAACAAATTCCACTGCCAATTGTGGATGTCGAGAATGTGAGCGAACTAACTAATTGTATGATCTGTGTTGTTCATTAGTAACCCATTTCTGTATTTTGTCCGATCCGATTTCCTCAAATCTAACAGACCAAAATTGTTCTGATCTGATCATCTTTTTTACAAAGAATGGCCATGACCAGTCTCCCGTTCATGATGCTGGTCATCATCAGCCGGTGACTTTTGCAGAATTCTACGCCCACATTTTTTCCATTGTCTCTGCTTCCCGCCGTCTTGAGGGTGTCGTGCAAATTTGGATGGAGATGAAGGAATTCATTCTGTTGGAAGGAATTATCAACAACCAGGAAGTGATTGATGATAAATCATTTAATTGAAAATGTAGCAGAAATTGAATATTAATTTTTAATTTGGTTATTTTTTATTTTTACAGTTAGTGAACGTCTTGTTTTTGCTCGAAATGGATGAACTTTTGGAATTTATTTCTTCTCAATTCCATATCATATCAGCTGATTGATAGGTGATGATGGAAATTGCATACTTGTTTTTTGTTCATTTTTAGATTAAATTGTCTATCTTTAAAGATTATTACAATTTTAAATTTATTTTTTGGAATTATTTGCTTTGGATTAAAATATGAAAAGATATTTTAAATAATTTAGATGGAGAAAATAATCAATAATTGAAAGATTTTTATTGTGAAACTCTCGAAAAATAAATTTAATTTTAGATGGTAAAGTAGTAATAAGGAATTTTTGGTGCTAGTGCATTAAAAAAAGTGCCAAACGCAAAGGTTTCGCCGAAAACTTTTTTAGAGTATGTTACAGTAGTAATGTTTTTTCCACCCCGCAGCAGAGGGAAATTACAAAAACCTCTCAAGCGAAAAAAAGTTTTCGTTGAAACGAGAGAATGCTCATGAAAAAGTGTTGAAGAAAATGAAAAGAGTGCTCTGAAAAAGAAAAAGAGTGCTCATTAGTACTGTAGCACGGGGTGCTAGGACGTTAAAAAAAAGTGCCCAATGTGGGCGTTAAAAAAAATACCGAAAATTAGGGTTTTTGGGGATATTTCGAACTTTTTGTTCGAATTTCGAAATAATTTTTATACCATTCGAATCAGCATAAAATTCTGAACAATTTTGTCTTTTATACCTTTTGTCTAACAGGTCTAACAAAAAAGTTTTCGTACAGACTGGTCGCATTGGGCCTTTTTTTTAACGCCCACATTGGGCCCTTTTTTTAACGTCCTAGCACCTAGCACGGCCGCTAACTTTTGGGTAGAAAAAACCTTACTAGTGTATTCTGCGGTCGCCAGCGTGTGTCAGGGTTGCACAATTTTCGGAGGTCGGATATGGTGCTATGGCGTTTTAAAAAAAAGTATCATAATGGGCGTTTAAAAAAAAAAGAATCAAAACTCAATATTTCCTCTAAAAACTTTTTTGTTAGACCAGTTAGACCAAAAGTATAAAAAGCAAAGTTGTGCAGAATTTTATGCTCTATCTACTGGTATAAAAATTTTTTCGAATTTCGAACAAAAATGTCGAAAAAAGTCGAAAAACCCCATATTTTTTCGATATTTTTGAATTTTTTGACATTTTTGTTCGAAATTCGAAAAAATTTTTATACCAGCTGATAGAGCATAAAATTCTGCACAACTTTGCCTTTTATACATTTGGTCTAACAGGTCTAACAAAAAAGTTTTTAGAGGACATATTGAGTTTTGATCTATTTTTTTAAAACGCCCATTATGATACTTTTTTTAAAACGACCCAGCACCTCGGATGTGTACATTGGAACGAAAAGCACTGTCTGACCTCTTCTTTTCCTAATTGACCTTAGAACAGGGGAGCAAAAAGTGTGAAAGAAAAGCAGAGAGGAGAAAAGGAGAGATGATACGTGTGCTCATTATGAAGCATAGTTGTACTGTAGTTCAATGGCTTGCTTTTCGTTCCAATGTGGACATCCGACCTCTGAAAGACGTGCAACTCGCCGGACACACGCTGGCGACCGCACTATAGATCAAAAATAAAAGTAAAGTTGTGCAGAATTTTATGCTCTATCTTCTGATATTTTTGATTTTTCGTAAATCGGCCAAAAATTTAGAAATTCCCCTAAAAACCCTACTTTTCGGTTTTTTTTCGTTTTTCGGCCAAGCCTTTATATTTGGCACTTTTTTAACGTCCTAGCACCGAATTTTTACCCTACTATTTATTCTCTACAAGAGAAGGAACAACAAAAAGAATTGCTTTAGAGACAACGGAATAAAGTGCCCATCTTTATACATATACTGTATATACAATACATTCATGAGAGCAAATATGTATATTCAATAAAAAATCATTAGATCTACGTCGATGTTTACATAATAACATTTTATGTATAAACTTCCTGTAATTTTATGCATTTTTTTATTATTTGCGCATTCATCAATATCCAATTAGCCAGTCTCCTATTTAAAAGGAAACTAATGAATGGTATCGTCGCATTGAATTTTTAATTAATTTTGGTGGCTGTTATTAACTTTTTGTATATTATGGCCTGCAAATATTGGATTTTGTTTGTCCTATTCGTCTACCGGACAGCCAATACCGTGAAAAGTGCTGATGAAAGAGGTAAATTCAACGAAAATCCGATCGATGGAAGGTTAATAGGAAATTTAATCGTAAATTTACCAATTTTTCCAGACAATTTGTTCCTCTTTCTGATAAAAAAATTCCAAAAAGAATTTCATAATAAATCGTTGAATTTTATTTTATTTTTCGCTTTTTATTGAGTTATAATTGAATTCACTAACTCTTTTGAAGTTGGAAAATGTCCAAATTTGAAGATTTAGACCCAAATAATTTATCAGATTCGCCAGCTGTCATTGATCAGCAAAATAGTTCTGCTTTGTCACCATCGAGAATTGATTCGCTGCTACCGCCGATAGGTTTGGTGGACTTGGGCCAATAAAAATTTATAATTTTTAAATTTTTGTTACATACTTAGGGTGTGTACTAAGTTTTGAGGGTCTTTATTTTGTCTGTTTAAAAAAATCATAACTTATTTATTTTGGAAGCAATCTTCATGATCTTTTTTTTAAATGAAAAACAAATTGTTCTCTTTCTAATTTAGCATGAAAAAATAATTTTTATTAATGAATTTAAGAAAGTTATGATTTTTGAATAAATAACCCAAAATTGACATTTGACTATAATTTTCTATGGTCTCTAATTGAAGAATTTCGCAAAGAAAGAAAAACAATTTGTGCAGAAAAAGATAGCCCATGGAACCTACTTTTACATCATACAAAGAAAATTTCCAGAAAAAATTCAAGAAAGGGTAAAAGTAGGTCGCCAAAAACCCTATAAAATTGGGACATTTTCTGGGGGCAAAATGGGAATCTCAGCTGAATGACTCTCTAACATGTTTAAATCATTATCATTCAATATAATTAGACCAAATTAGGTCATTTACATAAAAAATTCAAATTGTTCAGCTTTTTTTTGTATTTTTTCCAANGTTTCAAAAAAAGGCCCCAGAAAAAATTGACCTAGTTGAGCTAAGAAGCTCATTTTTACCCAGAATATTTATCAAATTGTGCTCCATCTGAATACCTTTTGAACTGGATCTCTAGCCCATTCACTTTTCGAGAAAAATTTGCTCCAATTTGATTATGTCAAAAATGACCTCAGGTTGTTTTTTGCTCCAAACTACCCTTGTATATAAGAAAGGGGCATTGATGTTTTGTCCAAAAAATTACATCTTATGATCGATCATAAAAATGCATAATTCGATATTTGATTAAGTTCATTTGAATTTTTAATAAATTATTTATCAACAAAAAAAGGTGACCCTCAAAACTTAGTACACACCCTAAGTAAAATTAGGATGCATAATTATCAATTTATGGAAGTTCTTATTTTTGTTGTTCATCAATTGATCAAAAACCAGACCTGTTTTTGTCATCTCTTGACAAAATAGTTTTGTTATAATACTTGATCACATTCTGCCCTTTTTGACATATTCCTTTAGCCTATGTGATGGCTTCATAAATCGAAAAAATATTTTCAATAATTAGCCATATTTTACCATTTAGCATACATATGTTTTTTTACTATTCCTGACCCCTATTTTAGTACATATTTTAAGAGCCCCAAATAATAATTACCCCGGAACAAGCACGGATTTTCGTCTATTTGATGCTCAGTTATACAGAGGAACTGAAAAGTGCCCATAGAAGAGAGGAACTTCAGGCGATTTCGGAACGAATGGTGGGGATTTTGAATTGATTTCATGAAACATTTGAATTGATTATTTTGAATTGATTTATTTTAACAAGACACACTGAAATTTTACTAACAAAAATATGAATTATTAAAATATTGGCATTTTGCACTAATACATAAGTTCCCATTTGTGTTAAAGTTGCTCTTTTTGCTGGCAAGAGACAGTGGGCATCTGATAGTGCATCCTCTCCTTGAAAAGCTGAAGGAGTTGGATTTTGGAAACGAATTGAAGGAATTTATGCGAGAAATGTCTGCCCGATGTGCGGCGTTATTTCCACCCGATTTAGGATTTTCGGTAAAAAATTTTTGATTTATATTTTTGATCAAAAACCAGCATAGGTCTAGAATTAATTATTATCTTATAGATTATTATTTATTTTGTATAAATTTGTTTTATTTTTCCAATTATTCCAATTCAGAGCGAACGGAATTCAGCAAGAAACCTTTGCCACATCGGCATAATTTTTTCGTTGGCACGTAGTATAGTGGACAAATTTTTCGTGTGGACAACGCGTAATATGCGAGACCAATTGCGAGCACAACGGTAAGGTTTTGGTGAGGGGGCGGAGGGAGAATGAGTGAATTTTTTGTTTTTTGTTTTTGAATGATTTTTATTGATAATACATAGAATAAAAATGAGCACCGGGAGAAACGCTTTGAATCCTCAATTTTACAAAGCGAATACCTTATTATAAACTGCTATAGGAAAAGCGAGTGAACAGAGAAAAAGAAATTAGACAACAATATGTTTTAACACAACGTGCTTTCGCGCCATAAAATCGAGGAGCTAAAATAAAAGTTGGAATTCAATGGCTTTTCTACGCTGATTATATCTATGTTTTGCATATTCATTTTCCACCTTATTAGTCAAAGCCAAATTGCGAATGCACAACGGCATGACAGAGATTTGCGCAACTTTTTCCGGGAGAGTTTCCAGCTGCTGCTGAGCTGCTTCCAGCAAACTCCTGCTGATCAGCCTATTATGGAAATGGAAGCATCCAGCGAGAATGGAAGAATGGTGACGGCAGGCAAATTACCATTTTGCATTTTTCCCAAAATTAAAATTATAATGATCCAACAAATTTGATAGTTTTTCATCATTTCAATGGAATAAATTTTCATTTAGAAAGTGATCAGTCACATCCAATGACAACAAATGATGCGCAAGTAGCCATTCTTTTATACTTATTTTATAATTATATTTGATCATTATTATAACATCGGTGTTTAATATTTCATAAATATTAACAAAAAAAATTGTGCTGTGGAATCTGAGTAAATAAATTTAAATACTTATAATGTATAAATTGATTATTTGTTTTTTGACAGACTCCTCGCCCCCAACCCGTACAACCCCCTCAACATCCTTGGCTTTCTTTCTCCGACCTTTTGTCCAACTCCATTCTGCACGTTCGGGTTGCCCACTCCTTCGAGATGGCACTGACTCAATGGGAGGAAATAAAAGCGATTGCGCTGAGAATGCTCATCGCTAATCCCGAGGTCCTGACAAATCATCGAATATTATTTATAGGAAAATTTTTTTTTGAATTTAATAAATCCAATTGCGGATAAATACTCTTTTAAATTTCCCACAGATAAGGGGGATTGTTTCGTCGTTCCAAAAGGACCTGTTTGTGCAATTTGCTTCTTCGAGTTTTGAAGTTAACTGCAACTAGTGAAGAATGGAGGATGCTTGGTTACATTATAATAGCAAGGGATTTCTGATCATTATAAGCTGATCCAATTGTAAAGTGCATCGCTATCATTATTAGGTATATTAGAAATGCTTTTGCAAAAAATTTCCCAGTCTTGAAACTGTTATATTTTTAGCGGAATATGATTATATTTTTCAATAATAACCAAATAAAAAGATCACTTTGAATTCCCTCTACCAATCTATATTTTTGCAACAAATGTGCAGGAAATCCGATTTTTGGCCAAATTATTTGCACTTTGGAGGCTCTCGAGGGAAAAAAGGATATGATAAATTGCTCACTTTCATCGGCGAGAAATCCAAAGATTAAAGCCTTTGTTGTTCCATTTTCTCGCTCATTCCACCGACTCTTCCCTTCTTTTTGAATTGATATATTTTTTATTAGCTTTTATTATTATTTAAAAATTTGTTTTTAATGTTCTTATTTCATTTATAAAACTTTGTCGGCTTATATGTGAGTGAATTTCATTTTTATTTTGTTTTGCGAAGATGAGCAGCAACAACACCAACATCATCACCCTTGGGGCTGAAATCATTTGGGTCCCTTTTGGCATTTCAATTTTCGGCATTGTTGGAAATCTGTTCACCTTTCTCACAATCATTCTGACCAACCTTCGAAAGGTTCGGGTTTCTTCGACATAGAACACTCTTTATCTCTCCTAATCAGAACCCGGTCTCGCCCCACCTCCTGGTGCTGATCCTCTCCGACTCGGTGTTCCTGCTCGACTTCTTCCTCCAGCCCCCTTTTCGTCTGGACACCCTCAGCTTCTGGTCCTGCCTCCTCACCGAGTACCTCTTCAACACCCCTGTCTATATCAGTTGCATGGCCATTGTTTCGTTGACCATCGAACGCTTTTTTGGCGTTGTGTTCCCTCTGCTCTACACCAAAGTGATAGAAACTAGAAACTGGATCGTGACGAGATTTTTCGAGATTCGAGATTTTTCTAGAATTTCTCGATCTTGAACCCAAAATCCGGTCTCTAATAGAAATGCAATCCATCTTATAAAACAGAAAAATAATAATCTTGAATAGACACACAGCTTTAGCCAATGAATATACAATATACTTTGTTACGTTACAGTACTCCCATATGGACCGATGGGTTATTGTTCGTTATTGGATGATCACGGTTATTTTGTTCAACCTCAACCTTCTGTTCGCCCTGAACCACACCGACAACAATTCCTACAAAGTGTTCGTTGGATCTTCAACGAATAAACCACCCAAATGCGAATATGACCCGACAATGAAACACGCAAATGTGGGGGTCGAAATGGCAAAAAAAAATACGAAACTCCACTTTCTCCCCAAGCTGTTCAATTTGCCCCGATTATTTTTCACCTTTCTGTTTCCGCTGATTATGCTGATCCTGGTGAATGCGACCATTGTGTTCAAACTCCGGAACCGCTCCATAAGATACGGTAATCGAGATTTCGTTTTATATGATATATTCTGCGGCCGCTGGAGCAAGATCAATTTAAATCCATTTTTGCGGTCGAGTGGGAACTTTGAAACGAAAAGTACAGTTTTGGTTATAGCTCGGTTTAAAACAAACCAAGAGAAACGAGTTTGGTGTGAAAAGATAGCACAATAAATTAGCTACAAAATGAGCCTAAGTCCATCCGAATTGGCCCAGTTTAAAATAAGTAACGGCCATGATAATCACTCGTATCGGCCAATTTACAAAAAGTGCTCGCACGGATGATTATTTTGACCGTAACTTTTTTAGATTGGGCCAATTCGGATGGACTTAGGCTAATTTTATAGCTAATAATTAGCTCTATTTTTGACATCAAGCTCATTTCTCTAGGTTTGGTTTACCGAGTTATAACCCAATAACCCAAACTGTACTTTTCGTTTCAAAGTTCTCGCTCGACTGCAAAAATGGATTTAAATTGATCTTGCTCCAGCGGCCGCAGAATACAAAAGTTACAACATTTTAATTAGTTTTTTTCAATTTTTTCAATGTTATATTCCTTCAACTATGGTTCATAAGATTCTTTCATCTGTAGAATATAGCACATTATTTATGATAATCCAAAGTGCTCTATTTTCATCCATGTCCTCGGATGCCCGTGCCAACAGTCGTCTTCTGCTGATCATCCCCAGCGTTTTCGTGGCCCTTCACCTGCCCTACAACCTGTCCATGTTCCTCACTTTCGTCCTCGGCCAGGCCACCATGGACAGGGTGTACTCCGATTACTACTGGCTCCACTCCTTCAGCCTGTACCTGTACTGCTTGAACTTCGCTTCCAATTTTGTCGTTTATGTGTTGACCAGGTGAGGGGTGAGGGGGGGGATAAGTCTAGCTGACATTCTGGAAAATTCACACTTCGAATTCATTTAAGATCAATCTTAACTTTTGCTAACCTTATTAAACGAATGAATTCACCCAATTTACAGCCCCGCCTTTCGCAAGGAATTCATCAAAGTTTGGCTTCAAAAATTTGCAATAACGACACTAACAAGTTCCAACGAAGTTTGATAATAAGATGATGATCTCATGAGATTTTCAAATTGAGATTATAACTTCTCACACCATCAATGATAGATATATTTTTGCAGTTTTCGCCTTGTTAAATATTTACTGGAATTTTATTCATTTATAGACTAATAACATTGAATGAGCATCCCCAAATTTCCAATTTGGAACCAAACTTTCTATTTATCCTTTATTCTAAAAATAATGCTTTACTGGTTACAAGAATAGAATAATAATTATTATTACATATTTTTTCATTTTTTTGGATATCCTAAATAATCTATCGATTGGCCAATTCATATTTCTCCATTATTTTTGATCGACGAATTGAATTCTATTATTTATTGAATTTAGTACGGGGTAACCATTTTGTGCTGCTGTTTAAATATAAAACATCACATTATAATGTGTTTAATTATTTCAATAGCCTTCTAAAACCAAAATCATGGATGAATTACGAATGAAATATTTGCTTAAAGGAAGGAAAATTGTTATTGATAGTCATTAGAAAATGTGTTGGACAATTTTTTGAAAAGATTAATAATGAACCATTATAACCCGTAATTTTAGCTTGTCAACCATATAAATTAATAAAAATATTTTTATTTCAATAGACTTGAGAATAATTTGGATTTATAAAATTTCAAAAAAAAGATGGGCAAATCACGCCGAAGGGACAGTTGTTCGCCTCCAGCATCGGGCATCAACATTTGCATTGTCTGCGGAATCATCAAGAAGGATGTCCGCTGGATCCGGCACTTTGGCGTCAAAAGTGTGTGCTTCTCCTGCGGGTTGTTCTTCAGCCGATCCCTGGCCCGTGAGTACAAATGCGTCGACCCACAAATCTGCAAAAAGCGCCAAGGTAAAGAGATCAAAGTGGATGGAGATGGACAATAATTATAATTATCACTTTTTGATTCGAAATTAATGATTTATAAAGTGTTATCATAACAACAATTTTAGATACCATCCATGGCTATTGTGATAGCTAGCTTAAATGTCATCGAATTTTTTGGGAGTGGCTGAAAGGAATCGAAGATAGAGCTGGGATAGTCCTCCATATTTTGTTAAACATAATTGACGGAAACAAACAGCTAAATTTTTGCTACTAAACAACTGATTTTCCACTAGATTGTTTGAATTTTTCCCATAAAATAGCCGTTAAGAAACCAAAATTTCGTTATATTCAAAAATGGATTTTAGAGAATATAAAATCCTCGCTTTTTGGTCGTGTTGATGAGAACCTTCGACCTTGTCCTTCTTGTCGCATGCAACGATGTCTGCAAGTTGGCATGCGACCCACTCGTAATTATAATTAATTAACAATTAATTTTATTCAAAAATATTGATTAATCGACTTTTTAGTGGCCCGTGTCTCGCGCATCAAAGATGAGAACAAAAAGCAAAAAATGTTGCCCATTTTGTCCCAATATTCTCGGAAAAATGCCAATGCCGACGGGGATCCCTCATTGGCACAAATTCAAATGGTAAGGATCCACTTTCGAATCAATTCCCTGATTTTCCATTTAAAATAATGGTCAATCATCATTTCATTTCACATTTCAAATTTCAGAAAGGTCTATCTGATGCGCGATTTCTGGAATCTTTGCTTTATGTTGAAGAAAAATTCGACCTGATTTTCAACGCAGAAATTACATTCCCCGAAGCAATTTGCGAACAGATTTTTGAATTTTCCGATTTCAAAGAATTTCTTAGGGCGTCAAATCAATGGAACCTTTTGGAGAGTTTGGCCAAAGGGCAAGTAAGACATATAATTTTCGCAAGGATTTTGGTCAATAATGTTTTATCATTTTTGAGGTTTATAATTCAAAAAAAATCGACACTTTAATATATTTTTACGGAATATTTAAAGAATATTTTTTCCAGAAATCTGAAGCGAAACAATCCATACGAGAAGGAAGCAATTGGAAGAGATATTTGGCGTATTGTTCGCAGATGAACAGAAAACACTATGAATTCTTTTTGGCCCAGGACGTGGGATTATTCCTGGAATTGGCCAAAACAATGCCCTTTTACCACCTTTTGGATTTCGAGGATCGGGTAAAGGCATATAGCGTATAGGAAAAATATCAAAATATGCGTTACAAATTTATGAAAATGAATTCGAGAATATTGTGGCAATTTGTCTGTATTTTTGTCAATTAAAAGCGGTCATTTTTGTGATTTCTATTTATGTATTTATACTCCACAAATTATTTACGGATTCTTGTTAAATTATCATTTATTTGCTTCCAATTCACATTTTTGAACTTCAGCTCCTCGTGGTCAGCAAGGTTTCCCTGCCCGCTTTGCTGCTTTGTCGTGCATTTTACATGGTCCAGCAGAAGGAGGACAGCATCCGAATTCCCGGGGAAGAACGGCCACTGATCGCCTTATTCCATCAACAAAAGTATCTTGGCGATCAACAGTAAGAGAATGAATGGATTATTAGGCACAATCCTTTGCTTTAGAGTGAAAAAGTTGGCCGGAGAAGCTTATGTTCTGCCCATTGACACAGTCAGAGAACTGCTTTTGTGCCGTGACGAAATGGTCATACTCCGTGCCATTCTGATCACCAACTTTTGTAAAATTTATGTTTTTTTGGCACTTTTCTTAGCCCAAAACTATCTTTTAGGAGTTTACTCCGATTACTCTCGATGCTCTATGAGAAAACACCCACATCTGATCTAACTAATCAATTATACAATTTCCGCTTTATATATTTATGATTTCTCGTAAAAGTAGGTCCAGAATTGAAGGTCGGACTGGCGGACCAGTACTCACAAGAGAACATTCCGAGCTGAACTGTCGAGATACTCTGTCGAGATACGGGATGTTTCCTTCTTTACAGTCTCGAAGAGCTAAACAATACTGGTCTGAATGTTCGCGGTCTCTTTTCACCCCAAATTTTGCATCCCGAGCTTACTTGTCCCTAATCCTCTAATTCTTTCCCCATTCAGTGACCACCGGACTTTCGACCAAAGCGCAACAGTTGCTCCAAGCGGAAACCGAGCGATATTCGCAACTTTTGCTGCGTCTTCTGCAGCTGCGTCACGGCACTTTATCCGGTGCGCGCAAATACTCCGACGCACTTCGGCTGATTCCGCGTGCGTTTCGTTCCGCCGATTCGCTGCGTCAATTGTTCCTCTACAATACGATTTTCTATGGAAATGTTCCCCAAATCAACGCGATGAAAGAATTTATCTGATCAAAGTGATGGAGTATTATGAATGAATCATGGATTGGCATAACTGGATATAATTTTTTAGTGCTTAAATGGAATTTTTCATACACTTTTTTTATTTATTTTTTTATGTTTGAGGAACACTCAATAGTTGCTAAAATAATTGTACAATTTCACTTTTTCAAATTGATAAATCCCAGTTCAAGTGAATTGAAACAGGATGTTCCGTGGAATGCTAATCCGCCTCACTGGATTAAGGTCGCGGACCATCCTCTAGGAACCAGCAGCAGATAAACCGGAAGGGGTCATCCTCAACACTCAACATCATCATAATACCTACCGGACGGGTCAGAAGAGACTATTTCGTGTTTTTCATCGGACAAGAAAATATTCACTAATTCCAACAAATAAATAAATAAATTAGGTTTAAATTTTAAAATGTCAATTATTTTATTTTGGTGGACATTTATGGTTGCGGCAATATTTATGCGCAAATCATCAGGTATTTTTCATGAGAAGTCCATAATAAACGAATTTATTACTAGATAGAACATTAGTGATTTTTATATATTTTATTGATAAAAAATGAATGTTTAAAGCGGATGATCAGCTGAATTTCATTGGATTGGAGAGGTTCGACAAGGTGAGGCTGAATGAGAAGAACTTCGAAAGGGTGAGGAACATGCACATCAATTGGTACGCGGCAGGGGTAAAGGCGCTGATGGGCAAGATGGGCGCTGATCTGTACAGAAAA
>LDKF01003002.1:0-10018 GCA_001026735.1 Rotylenchulus reniformis | reverse complement strand
TATGTTAAAACATAGAATAACATTATTAATTTTATGCATTATGGACAAAAGACCGCCGGACAAAAGATCCCCTACTCTATAAATGGGCCCCAGGGGGTACACACCCCCCGAAACCATGGAAAATTGATTCAAAATGGACAAAATAAAGGCCGAATTCGTGTTCCTCGTGCCAGATAACCCCTATATATGCAGTATTAACCCTTATTTTCATTCATGGCCAGAATTCCATAATTTGGCCAAAAAATGGTGACCAACAATGGAAAATTAATTAAAAAATTTGTAACTTTTTTCCAGCTGCAGCTTTCTGAGAATTTTAAAAAGCAACTATGGGTTAAAAAATATGATCTTTTTAACTACAGATTCAGTTTTTCGGATTTCCCAGAAAAATCCCGAAATTTTCAAAAAATTTTGAGAATTTTCGAATTTTCCGAAAAATCGCTCTAACTTTTTGTCTGATGTGAGTTGAAGGCTGAAATTTTCCTGAAAAATTTCTAATTTTTGACCCTACAAAATGACACCAAAAACACACATGGTCCAATTCAAAACCCGAACTTTTGGCCAAATTTCACTTTTTGAATTTCAACCCATAAGGGTCCCCCCTGTTGAAAAATTCGAAATTTTTTTTTTCGCACTTTTGGCCAATCTAAGTACTAAAATCGAATTCTCCGCCCGAAAAAACCCCCCTGGTCAAATATCAGCTCAATCCGAAGCTGATAACCCCCCGAAATGGCCAAAATAAATCACCGCCTGGTTATTACTTAACTACACTAGAAACGTCGTTCGTTTGCAAAATTCATATCTCAATTTCTTGTGAAACAACAGGGAGAGAGATTAATTCGAGCTATCCCCAACTTTTTGTCGTGAATTCAGGAAAAATATGGATTTTCCTGAGGGGTTGGATTTTTCAGGGGTTACTGTAGGATTTTGGTCAATTTTCGACCAAACCGATTTTGGGACCTTCGACAGCTATTCTTTTTAAGGGCCCAATCGCTTAGCGGGACCAAAAAGCACGTGCCCACATATGTTGGCTAATTTTTGGTCAAAAAAAATTTGGGGGTCCTAGGGTTAGTTTTTTCTGGAAAAATCTCCAGATGGAGGCCGTTTTTTTATAATCATACGTACAGGTGCATGTTTCACTTATTTAGAGGGGGTTTGGAGCTTAAGTATGATAAACAAAAATGTAGGGCATATGTTAAAACATAGAATAACATTATTAATTTTATGCATTATGGACAAAAGACCGCCGGACAAAAGATCCCCTACTCTATAAATGGGCCCCAGGGGGTACACACCCCCCGAAACCATGGAAAATTGATTCAAAATGGACAAAATAAAGGCCGAATTCGTGTTCCTCGTGCCAGATAACCCCTATATATGCAGTATTAACCCTTATTTTCATTCATGGCCAGAATTCCATAATTTGGCCAAAAAATGGTGACCAACAATGGAAAATTAATTAAAAAATTTGTAACTTTTTTCCAGCTGCAGCTTTCTGAGAATTTTAAAAAGCAACTATGGGTTAAAAAATATGATCTTTTTAACTACAGATTCAGTTTTTCGGATTTCCCAGAAAAATCCCGAAATTTTCAAAAAATTTTGAGAATTTTCGAATTTTCCGAAAAATCGCTCTAACTTTTTGTCTGATGTGAGTTGAAGGCTGAAATTTTCCTGAAAAATTTCTAATTTTTGACCCTACAAAATGACACCAAAAACACACATGGTCCAATTCAAAACCCGAACTTTTGGCCAAATTTCACTTTTTGAATTTCAACCCATAAGGGTCCCCCCTGTTGAAAAATTCGAAATTTTTTTTTTCGCACTTTTGGCCAATCTAAGTACTAAAATCGAATTCTCCGCCCGAAAAAACCCCCCTGGTCAAATATCAGCTCAATCCGAAGCTGATAACCCCCCGAAATGGCCAAAATAAATCACCGCCTGGTTATTACTTAACTACACTAGAAACGTCGTTCGTTTGCAAAATTCATATCTCAATTTCTTGTGAAACAACAGGGAGAGAGATTAATTCGAGCTATCCCCAACTTTTTGTCGTGAATTCAGGAAAAATATGGATTTTCCTGAGGGGTTGGATTTTTCAGGGGTTACTGTAGGATTTTGGTCAATTTTCGACCAAACCGATTTTGGGACCTTCGACAGCTATTCTTTTTAAGGGCCCAATCGCTTAGCGGGACCAAAAAGCACGTGCCCACATATGTTGGCTAATTTTTGGTCAAAAAAAATTTGGGGGTCCTAGGGTTAGTTTTTTCTGGAAAAATCTCCAGATGGAGGCCGTTTTTTTATAATCATACGTACAGGTGCATGTTTCACTTATTTAGAGGGGGTTTGGAGCTTAAGTATGATAAACAAAAATGTAGGGCATATGTTAAAACATAGAATAACATTATTAATTTTATGCATTATGGACAAAAGACCGCCGGACAAAAGATCCCCTACTCTATAAATGGGCCCCAGGGGGTACACACCCCCCGAAACCATGGAAAATTGATTCAAAATGGACAAAATAAAGGCCGAATTCGTGTTCCTCGTGCCAGATAACCCCTATATATGCAGTATTAACCCTTATTTTCATTCATGGCCAGAATTCCATAATTTGGCCAAAAAATGGTGACCAACAATGGAAAATTAATTAAAAAATTTGTAACTTTTTTCCAGCTGCAGCTTTCTGAGAATTTTAAAAAGCAACTATGGGTTAAAAAATATGATCTTTTTAACTACAGATTCAGTTTTTCGGATTTCCCAGAAAAATCCCGAAATTTTCAAAAAATTTTGAGAATTTTCGAATTTTCCGAAAAATCGCTCTAACTTTTTGTCTGATGTGAGTTGAAGGCTGAAATTTTCCTGAAAAATTTCTAATTTTTGACCCTACAAAATGACACCAAAAACACACATGGTCCAATTCAAAACCCGAACTTTTGGCCAAATTTCACTTTTTGAATTTCAACCCATAAGGGTCCCCCCTGTTGAAAAATTCGAAATTTTTTTTTTCGCACTTTTGGCCAATCTAAGTACTAAAATCGAATTCTCCGCCCGAAAAAACCCCCCTGGTCAAATATCAGCTCAATCCGAAGCTGATAACCCCCCGAAATGGCCAAAATAAATCACCGCCTGGTTATTACTTAACTACACTAGAAACGTCGTTCGTTTGCAAAATTCATATCTCAATTTCTTGTGAAACAACAGGGAGAGAGATTAATTCGAGCTATCCCCAACTTTTTGTCGTGAATTCAGGAAAAATATGGATTTTCCTGAGGGGTTGGATTTTTCAGGGGTTACTGTAGGATTTTGGTCAATTTTCGACCAAACCGATTTTGGGACCTTCGACAGCTATTCTTTTTAAGGGCCCAATCGCTTAGCGGGACCAAAAAGCACGTGCCCACATATGTTGGCTAATTTTTGGTCAAAAAAAATTTGGGGGTCCTAGGGTTAGTNCATAAGGGTCCCCCCTGTTGAAAAATTCGAAATTTTTTTTTTCGCACTTTTGGCCAATCTAAGTACTAAAATCGAATTCTCCGCCCGAAAAAACCCCCCTGGTCAAATATCAGCTCAATCCGAAGCTGATAACCCCCCGAAATGGCCAAAATAAATCACCGCCTGGTTATTACTTAACTACACTAGAAACGTCGTTCGTTTGCAAAATTCATATCTCAATTTCTTGTGAAACAACAGGGAGAGAGATTAATTCGAGCTATCCCCAACTTTTTGTCGTGAATTCAGGAAAAATATGGATTTTCCTGAGGGGTTGGATTTTTCAGGGGTTACTGTAGGATTTTGGTCAATTTTCGACCAAACCGATTTTGGGACCTTCGACAGCTATTCTTTTTAAGGGCCCAATCGCTTAGCGGGACCAAAAAGCACGTGCCCACATATGTTGGCTAATTTTTGGTCAAAAAAAATTTGGGGGTCCTAGGGTTAGTTTTTTCTGGAAAAATCTCCAGATGGAGGCCGTTTTTTTATAATCATACGTACAGGTGCATGTTTCACTTATTTAGAGGGGGTTTGGAGCTTAAGTATGATAAACAAAAATGTAGGGCATATGTTAAAACATAGAATAACATTATTAATTTTATGCATTATGGACAAAAGACCGCCGGACAAAAGATCCCCTACTCTATAAATGGGCCCCAGGGGGTACACACCCCCCGAAACCATGGAAAATTGATTCAAAATGGACAAAATAAAGGCCGAATTCGTGTTCCTCGTGCCAGATAACCCCTATATATGCAGTATTAACCCTTATTTTCATTCATGGCCAGAATTCCATAATTTGGCCAAAAAATGGTGACCAACAATGGAAAATTAATTAAAAAATTTGTAACTTTTTTCCAGCTGCAGCTTTCTGAGAATTTTAAAAAGCAACTATGGGTTAAAAAATATGATCTTTTTAACTACAGATTCAGTTTTTCGGATTTCCCAGAAAAATCCCGAAATTTTCAAAAAATTTTGAGAATTTTCGAATTTTCCGAAAAATCGCTCTAACTTTTTGTCTGATGTGAGTTGAAGGCTGAAATTTTCCTGAAAAATTTCTAATTTTTGACCCTACAAAATGACACCAAAAACACACATGGTCCAATTCAAAACCCGAACTTTTGGCCAAATTTCACTTTTTGAATTTCAACCCATAAGGGTCCCCCCTGTTGAAAAATTCGAAATTTTTTTTTTCGCACTTTTGGCCAATCTAAGTACTAAAATCGAATTCTCCGCCCGAAAAAACCCCCCTGGTCAAATATCAGCTCAATCCGAAGCTGATAACCCCCCGAAATGGCCAAAATAAATCACCGCCTGGTTATTACTTAACTACACTAGAAACGTCGTTCGTTTGCAAAATTCATATCTCAATTTCTTGTGAAACAACAGGGAGAGAGATTAATTCGAGCTATCCCCAACTTTTTGTCGTGAATTCAGGAAAAATATGGATTTTCCTGAGGGGTTGGATTTTTCAGGGGTTACTGTAGGATTTTGGTCAATTTTCGACCAAACCGATTTTGGGACCTTCGACAGCTATTCTTTTTAAGGGCCCAATCGCTTAGCGGGACCAAAAAGCACGTGCCCACATATGTTGGCTAATTTTTGGTCAAAAAAAATTTGGGGGTCCTAGGGTTAGTTTTTTCTGGAAAAATCTCCAGATGGAGGCCGTTTTTTTATAATCATACGTACAGGTGCATGTTTCACTTATTTAGAGGGGGTTTGGAGCTTAAGTATGATAAACAAAAATGTAGGGCATATGTTAAAACATAGAATAACATTATTAATTTTATGCATTATGGACAAAAGACCGCCGGACAAAAGATCCCCTACTCTATAAATGGGCCCCAGGGGGTACACACCCCCCGAAACCATGGAAAATTGATTCAAAATGGACAAAATAAAGGCCGAATTCGTGTTCCTCGTGCCAGATAACCCCTATATATGCAGTATTAACCCTTATTTTCATTCATGGCCAGAATTCCATAATTTGGCCAAAAAATGGTGACCAACAATGGAAAATTAATTAAAAAATTTGTAACTTTTTTCCAGCTGCAGCTTTCTGAGAATTTTAAAAAGCAACTATGGGTTAAAAAATATGATCTTTTTAACTACAGATTCAGTTTTTCGGATTTCCCAGAAAAATCCCGAAATTTTCAAAAAATTTTGAGAATTTTCGAATTTTCCGAAAAATCGCTCTAACTTTTTGTCTGATGTGAGTTGAAGGCTGAAATTTTCCTGAAAAATTTCTAATTTTTGACCCTACAAAATGACACCAAAAACACACATGGTCCAATTCAAAACCCGAACTTTTGGCCAAATTTCACTTTTTGAATTTCAACCCATAAGGGTCCCCCCTGTTGAAAAATTCGAAATTTTTTTTTTCGCACTTTTGGCCAATCTAAGTACTAAAATCGAATTCTCCGCCCGAAAAAACCCCCCTGGTCAAATATCAGCTCAATCCGAAGCTGATAACCCCCCGAAATGGCCAAAATAAATCACCGCCTGGTTATTACTTAACTACACTANGATCTTTTTAACTACAGATTCAGTTTTTCGGATTTCCCAGAAAAATCCCGAAATTTTCAAAAAATTTTGAGAATTTTCGAATTTTCCGAAAAATCGCTCTAACTTTTTGTCTGATGTGAGTTGAAGGCTGAAATTTTCCTGAAAAATTTCTAATTTTTGACCCTACAAAATGACACCAAAAACACACATGGTCCAATTCAAAACCCGAACTTTTGGCCAAATTTCACTTTTTGAATTTCAACCCATAAGGGTCCCCCCTGTTGAAAAATTCGAAATTTTTTTTTTCGCACTTTTGGCCAATCTAAGTACTAAAATCGAATTCTCCGCCCGAAAAAACCCCCCTGGTCAAATATCAGCTCAATCCGAAGCTGATAACCCCCCGAAATGGCCAAAATAAATCACCGCCTGGTTATTACTTAACTACACTAGAAACGTCGTTCGTTTGCAAAATTCATATCTCAATTTCTTGTGAAACAACAGGGAGAGAGATTAATTCGAGCTATCCCCAACTTTTTGTCGTGAATTCAGGAAAAATATGGATTTTCCTGAGGGGTTGGATTTTTCAGGGGTTACTGTAGGATTTTGGTCAATTTTCGAAAATATGACTATGTCATAAATGCTCGATATGGATGCCAGAAACGGATTCTCCATATCGAAAAACACATTTTTGAAAAAATTTTCTAATAGAGAAAAAAATTTTTCTCCAGCCAAATCTGAAATTCTCAAATTCGAGTCTGATTCTGAAATTACTCTTTTCGAGTGCTGTGTATTTTGGTTTATTAATTGATAGCTGTTATATTCCGAGATGGTTTTTATTATTTTCAAGTATGTAGATTCTAATAGTGATTTTGAATTTGTTCGCAGATACCGATAATGGGTATTGATAGTCTTAACTTTGCATACATCCTAAGGTTGCGTTTTTCGTCATATATCCTCTATAACTCTTTATGGTCCATATTATTGATCGAAATTCTTATAAGCATTTTTGTAGTAGCATCTATATGTAAACTTTCCACAAAGAACACTTTGTGTTCTCTGTTCGAATTTTTCAAGATATGGACCGATCTTCACATAGACCACGTTTTTGGACGCAAATTTTTGACACTATGGTGAAGATTAACAAATATTTCCGCGATGATGCATGAGTGTTAATGTTGTTCTTTGGAGTTTAGGTAGAGGTATTGTTGCTCTATCAAATAATGCATAATCCGTTTTGAACGGCCGCGCTATACGAGAGTTGCGGCTCGTGGAAAATTTTGTGTGTTTTCTGTATTTTCACTGTATCTCGCCTATACATTAGGCGACCGAGCTGTTCTGTGCCAATTCTTGTAGCTCTCATAGGCCCCTATTGATATATTAATTTGCTGGATTTGTTCCAAGCCTGCAAGCACTTTTTAAAATCGAAGCGAGATACAGCTGTTTTAAGTTTATGATTTGAGCACACGTGTATTTACCTGTTTCAGCAGTTTTAGCGGATTGTTGAGTTTGAAACTTTCAGATAATGGCACCACATGTAAACATTGACTAATCAATTTACAACGGGTCCCCTGTACCCGTTGCCAGTGCCCCATCTAGCAACCGAAGGTCCTCTAAGCGCGAAGCGCTTTCCCAACCGCAGAGTAACGTATCCGTGCCCGATGTGCATGCATGTCAGAATTTTATCTATCTCCCAAGGGCTTAGGCTTTTAGCTATAACCCAGCACTTTATACTTATATCCCCGGCAATCCAACGCTCACTAGTTTTCTACTATATATACAATAAAATCGACTTTCGCTTAAAAAAATTAAAGCTCTTTTTCTTGAACGACAAGGGGGTTAGTGTTCGCTTAGAGGTCCCCCTAACTTTTTGTCGCGCATATGGGAAAAATATGCATTTTTCTGGGGTACTGTATTTTCCCAGGGTTACGGTAGGTTTTTGATCAAAAATCGACCAATTTCATTTTGGGACCTTCGACAGCTATCATTTTTAGTGGTGTAAAAAATCCGGATTTGTTAAAAGCACGTGTCCCAATATATAGGCTAACTTTTGAGCAAAAAAAATTTGGGGGTCAGGGGGTTAGTTTTTTCTGGAAAATTGTCAAGATGGAGGCTGTTTTTTTATAATCATACGTGACAGGCCTATTTGAAGGGTTTATAGAGGGTTTAGAGGCATGGTTTATTTCTGAAAATTGTAGATCATATGTGAAAACATAAGTATCGATCAAAAAATTTTAAACTTAGGTTAGGCCTAAGAAAAATTTTGGGGAAATTTTCAAAAAAATTTCAGGTTTTTGGATGGCCAAATGGAAATGTTATTTCTAATTGTTATTTTGAGCTGATTTTCGGTACTCGGGGGTTTTCTTATGTGCCGATTCCGAATATGACATCAGATTATCATGTCGTCAGATGAAAAATCTAAGATTTTGTCAACTACTTGATTTTTTGTTACTTCTATATAAAATTGTCTCAAAATTAGGTCTTGGAGGTTTTTGAGGGTGCTGTATCCAAAAATAACATCAGATTATCAGGTTGTCAGATGAAAAATCTATGATTTTGTCATGTACTTGATTTTTTGTCAAGTATATGCACCAGTGGCCAATTTCCGGTACTCTGGGGTTTTCGGGGATGCTGAATACGATGGTGATGTCAATTTGTGACGAAAGTTAGATTCCCGGGCGCCGTGTGGCAAATATATAGGCCCAGTGTGGCACGCGACCGGGCGCTGTGTGGCAAATATATAGGCCCAGTGTGGCACACGCCCGGGCGCCGTGTGGCAAATATAAGGCCAAGTGTGGCCCGCGCCCGGGCGCTGTGTGACAAATATATAGGCCCAGTGTGGCACGCGCCTGGGCCCCGTGTGGCACCAGAGAGTAATCTTTCTAGCAACCGAAGGTCCTCTAAGCGCGAAGCGCTTTTCCAACGCAGTTGGGTATCCGCGCCTGATGTGTATTGACACCAGAAAATTTTTCTATCTCCCAAAGGCTTAGGCTTAAATTCCCAAATATACCAGAATCAATATAGGCTTAGTGTTACCCGATATAGAAGTAAGCCCTGCAGGCCACTAGTTATTACTTAACTACAATAGAAACGTAACTCATTTCAAAAACTATTATCTCAATTTCTGAGCAGAATAGAGGGCAAGTTGTATTTTTGAGGTTCCCCCAACTTTTGGTTGCGCATCCAGGAAAAATATAGATTTTGGGGGTTACTGTAGAAATTCAGGGGTTACGGTAGGATTTTGGTCAAAAATCGACCAAATCGATTTTGGGACCTTCGACAGCTATAGTTTTTAAAGTATTAATCGCTTATCCGCTTCTAAAGCGAATGGCCCTATATGTGGGCCGTCTTTTGGCGCAAAAAAATTTCAGGGTCGTTTTTATAAGTTTTTCTGGAAAATTGACTAACTGAAGTCAGTTTTTTTATAATCATACGTACAGGTGCATGTTTCTTATGTTTATAGAGGGTTTAGAGCTTAGCTTTCAATTACAAAATTGTAGAGCGTATGCTAAAACATAAGTTAGGTCCAAAAAAATTTGACCTTAGGTTAGGCCTAAGAAAAATTTTCGGGAAATTTTTGAAAAATTTTCAGGGTTTTCGGGGGCCTAATGAAAAGGGTATTTGTAATCGCTATTTTGAGCTGATTTTTTGTACTCGGGGGTTTTCGAGGGTGCTGAATCCGAATATGACATCGGGTTATGGACAAAAGGCCGACGGACAAAGGATCCCCAAATCAGCAGGGCCCCGTGTGGCCGATGCTGGGGCCCAATGTGACCGAAGTTGAGCTTAGATATAATAAACAAAATTATAGAGACTGCCCAAACAGAATAGTAATGGGTTGTGGACAAAAGACCGACGGACAAAGGATCCCCAAATCAGCAGGGCCACATGTGCCCGATGCCAGGGCCCCAAGTGGCCGAAGCCAGTGACCCATGTGGCCCATGCCAGAGCCCCTTCTAGCAACCGAAGGTCCCTAAGCGCGAAGCGCTTTCCCAACCGCATAAATGTATCCTCCATCCCAGGCAATCCAACG
>LDKF01003000.1:0-11765 GCA_001026735.1 Rotylenchulus reniformis | reverse complement strand
TCATAAATTATCCTTAACAGTTACATATTCAAATTATAATGAGCATCAATGTGTCATATGTAAGATTCATCATTTATTGCGGTGATTTTTTGTAAAAATTATTCACCAATAATTAGAAAAGATGGTCTCCGGTGATTCCGACAGAATTGATCTCGACAGTGTTGGTTTCGACAGTGGATTTCGACAGTAGTTGATTTCGACAGTACTTTTTGTAAAGAAAAAAACGAAATATACAAGTACAACTTATATCTAAACAATTTTTGGAATTACTAAAAAAATATAAATTTATTCAAAACAAAATAACTAAAAGTTTTTCCCGAAAATATCAACCACGATTAGAATCTTTATGTGATTTACAATAAAAAAAGTTAAAAAGTTCTAAAATTAATTATAGGTATTATTTGTACATGTATATTTCGTTTTTTCTTTACAAAAAGTTTACTGTCGAAATGAACTGCAGTCGAAATCCACCGTCGAAACCAACACTGTCGAGATCAATTCTGTCGAAATTACATGTAACCGAAAAGATCATTATTACTTTATACATAATTTATGTATTTTGTCTAATGATTCCATACATAAAATTGATCATTGTCAAAATGTTTTTGACCAATCGAGATGATAATGACCATTGCCTTGCCAAAACATCCCCATGGGTCTCGTCAATCCTCTTCTGCAGATGCTTTACCACCGATCATAGCCCACGGGCAAATACGGCGCCCACCCATTCATTTATTGCTTGCCTCCCTCCGCCAAGCTCACAATTGGTCAGTGTTGCGGTTTGCTAACAGGCTTTGCAATGCTCCGAGATTGTCATCTGATCAGCCACATTCTCCCGGGCGAGCCTTGATCATCTTCTTCAAGATGCTTATATAAAATGATCGCCAATTCACTCCGTCTCCATTTTTTGTCAAATATTCAATCATTCACCAGAGCAAGGACTAAGCTTCTTATTGTTATTTTTAGACATATCATAATATAATGAGCTTTGTTAGTTAGTCATTTATTATTAGGCCCCATTAAAATTCGAGAATTATTATTTGATCTTCATTTTACATGCCTACATTGTTCTATCAGAAAATTTAATCTCCAAAATTTATGTAAAAATGGGATATTTTATCGAGTTAGATATATTAGAACACGTTCTCTTATGCATTATCCTTGCCCTAAATGTCCTTAGTCATTATCAGATAGCTCAAGATCCAAACCCAAAAATGGTCCGCCGCTACCAACTGTTGCTGCTCTCTTTGGCTGTTGTACTGCTCGGACTTCTTGTCCTGTTGGACAGCACGGAAGCCACCGGTCTTCCGATGAGCAGCTGTTGCTGTTGTCAGCAACAGCAGCAACAGCAAAGCTGCTGCGGAGGGCGCAAGAAGCGCCAATTCTTCCAGGGCCTCGCGGACTTTGAGAGGCAATTGCAGGAGCAGGAGTTCCGCGCGTACTGTTGTGGCGCAACGGGTCGGAAACGACGAGCGACGGGACAGCCGGTGAGCTATGGAGGACATTTTTAAGATACCCAATTCCGTAAGTCATTTTTAAGCGAATAATGCGTGATGATTACTGGTTTAAAGGGTCACAATTTGCACCTCCTTCCGTTCTTATATTTCATCTTTATTTCATGAGTAGTTAACTACCAAATTATTACAACTCTCTGCTTATATATTCATTCCCATAGAATTTAAATTCCCTATTTATTGTAAATATAAAAGTTTTTGTAAGGATAAACAAAATTATTGTTAATTTTCAGGTCTCACGACGAATTGAATGGGCAGGCCAGCCGAACTCGGTGTTCTTCCACTGATCCACTGATGATGTGTACGATGTGTTAATTTACTAGGCAATTTTCACAAAATGGAATTTTCAGACTAAAATTTCTCTTTTCATGTTCAATTGAATCAATAATGCCCCTAATTTAACTATTAATGAAGGATAAATTTTAATGTACCAACTGGATCCATTATGCTGTTGTTTGGTTAATAATGATGATAAAAACTGCCAAATGAATCCATGTTTGACATATATCTAAAATTATAGATTTTCATATATATATTTTTTTATATTTTTTGCATATATCCAAGGTGAAATCAATGATAATTTTGTTATTTTCTTATAATTTTTAATAGTTGATGATGTGCACAGGATTGCTTCTGCGCCAGCTTGATCTACTCCAAACCAGTTTTCTGCTAATCTGTGTTTTACGAATAAATTTTCAAAGGAATAAATGTGCTTCCCAATATATTAACCATTCTTGTGGTGCTCTTGGTTTTTGCACCGTTATGACCAAGGGCAAAATACATTAATTAATTGGATCCGAATTCGCTATTGTGGAATTACTAACAGGATTTGCACCGATCCAAGCATATGATCTGATCACTGATCAGATATTGCCTCTTATGGAGGAGGCTTCTTCTCCCTCATTTCACTATAAAACTGAATACCAACCATGCCCATCTCCACCATTCATCAAATTTGATTCCTTTTTTGACTGTGCTCCCTCGCTGCGACCATCGGCATGATCCCCAACAACCAAATGTTATTGCTCTCTTCAGTTTTGCTTCTGTTTGGATTTATGTTGATGGACGGGACGGATGGCACCGGCTTGCCAATGAAGAGCAGTTGTTGCTGTTGCCAACAAGCGGCGCCCCCGCCTCCACCGCCTTCGAGCTGTTGCGGCGGAAGGCGCAAGAAGCGCCAGTTTTTCCAGAGTCTGGCGGATTTCGAGAGGCAAATGATGGAATATGAACAGCGAGTGTATTGTTGCAGCATGACGGGCCGAAAACGACGAGAAACGGGACAGCCGGTGAGTGAAAGAGTTGAACCCGATGACGATGTGCAAATACATAAGTATGCTTGATCTGGGTTTAGGGTTTCCTACCTCTGATAGGTGATTGACTACAAAACTATCTAATCATTTAGTGAAGGAAGATGGACACGTTCCCCTATCAATGGCCGATTCGAGAGATAAAAATCAATGTGAAAGAGTTGAACCCGATGACGATGTGCAAATACATAAGTATGCTTGATCTGGGTTTAGGGTTTCCTACCTCTGATAGGTGATTGACTACAAAACTATCTAATCATTTAGTGAAGGAAGATGGACACGTTCCCCTATCAATGGCCGATTCGAGAGATAAAAATCAAAGATCAATTAGCATTGGTTGGACACTGTCGCCAGCGTGGTGTAATGGTCTATCGCATACGGTGAAAAACGCGGCGGTGAAAACCGTTGTTCCGATCGCGTACATAGATACAATTAGGTCCGAATCCCACCGCCGTGCCAGACATATGGGGAACACATCGTGAAGAGATGTGCCCGTTGGGAGCACATCTTCACGTAGCCATTAGCCGAGTGATGATTGGTGATGCGAAGTGTGTTGGGTCTTTCTAAAAAAAACGCTATAATGATCGATGCTAAAAAAACCGGCAAAATACACATGATATACAATAAAAATATTAAAATTATATAATCCGAAATCTAGACTAAAAATATCTAAAATATAAAATTAATTTAATCATAGAGTTTGTTTTAAAATTCATTTGCCATCCGATTAAACCTTATAACTCAATTAAGGCCTTATTATTTTTTTACATTTTTATTATTTAATTAACGATGAAAGTTTGCAATCAACCATGTTCTATATAAATGTATTTTGGCGGTTTTTTAAGAATCGACTTAAGGTAGTTCTGGAGGTTTTTTAGAAATGACATGGCACAATGCTAAGAAATGGAGAAAACCGGGAGAACTAACTGGAATATTAAACCCCTTCTTCTCCACATGTCAGAGACCTACGGTAGTTTATAGTTGTTAAAACCCGACTGGCAACCCCAGAAATGGGGAATACTGCCGTTTGGGAAAAATATATGTAAAATCAAAAATATATGTAATTTAAAAAAATTGAATAGTAGTTCTATTTTTTATTTATTTTTTCATTCTTTGCAGATCACGAAACGAATTGAATGGGCTGGAGGACAACCTAGCTCCTGGATGTTCCACTGATTAATTAGAATAACGATGTGATCATTATTCACTCTTGATCGGTATTCCACCCTTAATATTTTCTAGTACAAACACTCACTCTGTTAGCATTTCTCTTATTAGTCTGAATGTGGAATGAATAAGGTATTTCACCACAATGCATACTCAACAACCGACGGATCAAATTTCATCACCTCCACCATCCACTGTGGGAATCGGAAAATTTGGCTAATAATATCCAAAGAAAGACTGAAAGAAAAACCAGGCCAGACAACCCATGAAAGGTATATATATCATTGCTGCTGGATAAGGTGAATATAACTAATGACACAATGTAATGGAAGCATTGTTATTTTGTCTAGTTCAATTTTGAAACATCTGAATTTCGGCATTAAAATTGGGCTTAAAAGAAATTGGACGGATAAAATAGTTATTTGGTTCAAGACAGATACTAGTTTTATATATTTTCTTTTTTTCTTAATAGGAAAGAATTCAGAATTTTGAAAAATTAAGATCATTTTGCATTCTGAGAAAAGTATATTCGATTTTTGAAAATAAATTTTATATTGCTACTCTTGCAGATCGCAAAAATAATAAAAAACAAAAAAATTCCAATAAAAAATTCTAATAAAGTGGCCTCTTTTGAAATGATGTTTCTTACTCTTTTCATTTTAAATTTTTTAGAATTTTCTGTAAAACAGGCCAATACAATAAATTCTAATTCTTTTTTTATTATTTGTTAGGGTTTTATTGTTGTTTTTTATAATATTCCTTTTACAATATTTGGGAGTAACAAAAGAAGGCCATTTAACAGTAGCATCAGTATTATCATTTTTGTTTCAATGAGCCTTAGCCTTGTGATCCTGGACACGCGACAACTATGTACACTTGTCAAAAGTAGTCTTTCGTGCATCTTGACCATTGTTCCTACAATTTCCTGCCTTTTTTTGATTTTATTCTATACATTTGCACTTTTCTTCCCTTTTTGGTATTCCATGCACTTTTCATTGCTTTAAGGGAACTATTCCTATCAGCAGAATTGCTCCCTTGGGACCCCAACCCCGATCCCTCCTCGCGGGTCTTTTAAAAAGGTCTTCCACACGTTCCATTCCCGTTATTTTATGGAGCGATAAAGCAAATTAATTGGGATGCTTAATTGTATTCTTTTTTAATTAGAAATTTAGCCTAAAATTTCAAGCTGTACCACAAACCAAACCCAAAATCTATTTTTTATGCTAATAAATTCAGTTCTGCGGGTATCTATCTCAGATCAGCTTCATTTCATTTGGGTCAAAATACAAAATTCCAAATTTCGAGCTTTTATATAAGGAAAAAACCATTTTCCTGCAAAAGAATTGGAATTTGAGCTTATTTTATTTTACATATTCTCAAATTTTGAGCTCACAATGATTAATGAACTCGGAATTTTTTTTAATGTCAGAACGACGCGGAGAAGAAAAAGAGACTGAAAAGAAATCACTTAATAAAATTCAAATGCCGTTTTTGGCGCCGAAACTTATATTATAAGTTATAACTAGGGCTGTACATTTTAGGGAAATCCCTATTTTTTTAAAAACAGGGAATCGTAGGGAAACGCTCAGAAACGCGTTTTTAGACATATTTAAATGCATTTTGATGAACTTTTTTTTCCCTATTTCCCTATTTCTATAAGCGCGGCTAAATTTTTCCCTATTTCGCCATTTTTTCCCTATTTTCTCCCTATTTTGGCTTATTTTTAAAGAAATTCTTCACAAAAATGCAATAAAAACCGAAAATTTTAGATTTTTTGGGAAAAAAATTTAGTTTTTTCCGAAAATTTTTTGTAAAATTTTTAGTTTTTCCCAAAATTTTGGGATAATTTATAGTCTTTTTCAAAATTTTTTTTTAAATTTTTTTTTTTGATAAAATTTCGAATTTTTTTAAATATTTTTTGTGAATCTTCAATTTTTATAATAAAAACATCTCAAATATGATTAAATTGGTTTTAAAAAAGGTTTAATATTCTTTTTAAACGAAATTTTTGAATTTTTAGGTCATATTTTGGGGGAAAAAATTTCCCTATTTTTGCTTAATTTTTGCCTATTTTTGCCTATTTCGCCACTTTTCTCCCTATTTTGTCCCTATTTGGGCCTTTTTTTGCTCCCTAATAGGTCCCTATTTTGGCTTAGGGGAATTCCCTAAAATGTACAGCCCTAGTTATAACACATGAAATAGAGAAAGGAACAGCGAAAAGAAATTTTTTATGCAGATACCTAGATTGGATTTTTTTCTTATATTACACTCATTCAAAAAAATCTATATCTTGAAGTGAAATCTTTGAGTTTGGACGTAGTCTCTATATCTGTCTTTGCATATCTGAATTGGACGTACATTCTCTAACAAAATTATAAGTCCACCTAAATTTTTAGTGGCCATAAAATACAAGAGGTGCTAACCGTTTTGCAATTCGATCAATTTTAATGTGCTAAAATTACCCAATTTTCAGTGGGATTTTGGGTACTTCAACTTAGAGGATGGGCGCCAACCTAACGGACAAAGTTATGAGAATGCGATCAACGGCATTGTATGGCCCCATATGTCTGCTAAACGTACGGCAGAAAAACAGGCCCCTTGGATAGGTATTTCAGGCCTTTAGGAATCAAGACATTTTGGGGGTATCCCAATCCCCATGAAGCACTCAATTGATTGGGGTATTTTTATAGCATTTATTGATCATCTAGTCCTACGATATTGCATGAATTTTTCAGAGATTTTCCTTAAAATTGGACTTTTTGGCCCCATGAAAAAGTGGACCTATAATTATGTTACACCCATTTTTCAGTAATTCGCCCATAGAATTTTTTCTGCTTGAAGAAATTCCACGAAAGTTGTAGGATCTTATTATTTTCTTTTAAGTTAATTGTGCGTGAAATTTCAGGCCTCATCGGCTTGGCAGAATATGATGAACCATTAAAAACTTAGGTGGACCTATAATTTTGTTACAAAGGTATAGTGTCTTTATACGTTTTTAAATACCAAAAAAATAGAGAAAGATCCAATTTTGGTGTTACGTAACAAATATTAAGTACACATAACGTTAATTGATGTCAATCTTTCGTGTTTTTGGCGCCAATGGCACAATGATCAATTAATTGTAAATCAAATTATTTACAATAACATCCAACAACTTTATGTATCACATACACATAGTTGAACAAGATGAATCAAAGATACAGACTTTATTGGACCATTTATTTGTCTTACTTAGGTAAGTGAACAATTATTTCGATATATTTTCTGAACCTAGAAGATTTACCGTTTTTGTCCGGGGTTTATCAATACAGTATATCATTCTTTATTATCATCTATAAGTTCATACTATCTTAATTTATTGTTATTTCTTTTTAACCGAATAGGATATTATGCATATACATAGAACATTCCTTACAAGTTAGATATCTCTGCTCCCCACATCACATTACACTTCTGATCATGATCTTGATCACCCTTCGCCAATTCTGTCTCCCTCCACTTCCAGATTCCCCGATCATTGCTTCCCATTCTCGCTTGTCGGATCAATGTACGACGACTTCTGGCCCTGGCTGATCCTCGCCCACTTCCTGCTGATCACCCTGATCAGTTCTGCCAGCTCTCTGCTCTTCGCTCGTGCCTTTCTGCTCCTCCGGCGCCTTTCTCGCGACAAACACTTCCGTCTGGCCCCCTCCTTCGTTGCTTTTGTGCTGGAAATGGCACTGTTCAGCACTATTTTGGCGCTCGGCGGCGCCGTAATGGTGCTCAATTGGCGCAAAGGTGATGAGTTGGCCCGGGACTAATAACTAAACTGATTAGTGACTAAACTGATCCACTTTTAGTGGTGCCATTGGTGTCCATTTAGTTGTAGCATAAATATTTTTAATGAGTAGTCAAGGATTTTTTAAATGTTGACTTGGCCATAGTTGTTGTTTGTTCTGATGTTGTTACAATTAAAATTGACCAATCATCTAAGCAACAACAATTTTTATACACCAAAATAATGAGCATAATAGAAAATTAACCAATTATCATAAGAAAACGGTCTAAAATTTCAAAAATTTCTCCGGCGACCCCTATCTGGGCCACAAGCACCCCTAATATAGTGAAATTTCTGAAAAAAATGACCAATTTTCATAAAGGGATAGATCCAATTTCTCAAAAGTTTTGTCCATTTTTAATATTTCACCGCTTCCGGTCCTTAGCCAATCTGCCGGAAAATGAATAATTAACCTATCATCCGGCCAGACTGTTTTGATTTTGATTTGTAATTAGCGGTGTCGAGCAAAGTTGAAGGACCAAACACCGTCCGTCCCCTTCGCCCCCTCACTTTCCTCGTGGTTTGCGCACTGGGCCAGACCATATTTCGCGACAAAACATGTATGTCCCGACCAAGATTATGGCCATAATTAGGCCATTATTCGTGTCCACTGTCTTTGGACTGCGATGTTTTGACTGCCTTATGACTTTCATATGTGCCCCCAAAGAAATATTATATTATTGACACCAAGAAATTTTAAGACAAATTATTCGCAGAATGTTATTTAAATGAACTTTTTCCCCGATCAACAGGAGGCTACAACAGTGCTGATCTGGTGTTCTGGACCGGCGTGTCCGGGGGCTGTCTGCTGCCAGCCGTGCCCATCGGCATCCTCTTCCTCTCCCTGGACCGCCTTCTCATCCTGCACTCGCCGTTCGCGCGCAGCAATGTGATCAAGAGCGTGCTCGGCGCACTCAGTGCATTCTCCGTGGCACTGCTGACCATCTTGCACTTTGTGCTCAACCTGCAACACCACTTGGACATTGATGCTGATGAGGTGCGGAACAGTGAGCGGGGAGAGGCAGCAGCAGGTGAGTTGAGGGAACTAGTAATGTCCATAAAAAAAGAATTGGTCAAAGCAGATTGAAATTCAAATAATGGACACATAGCATGTCCGGAAAAAGCGGCAGAAAATAATTAGCTCTTAATGAAATTATGGCCAATTCATAAATAATTTAAGTTATTTTGGTAGAATTTGAGATGGAATATTGGATCTCTAAAAATCCACAGAATATTATAACAACTCGATGTTATTGGTTGTGAAAGTAAATCTAACAAATTTACTCTGGCACTTTGGACCAATCTTATTGCTTTACAATTTCTAAAAAATGGATTGATGTCAACAAGACTAATTGAGCTCCAGCGGATAAGGATTATGCCAATAAGTGCAATCTCTCTACTAGCTTTCTTCGTTCAGCTTGCTGGACCTTCGCCTGCCTGAGCGGCGAGTTCTCCATCTCCGCCTATACCATTGATCGCATAGCCGTCGCGGTGCCCAACTTTTGCGCTTCCATTGCCCTATGGGTGTTGTTGCTAAAGCGACGAAGAAAAAGTCCGCGAGAAGGTCAATTGTCGCCGGCGGCGGACGAGAGTCGCTGGAGGATGGTGGGTGAGGGTAGTGGGGGGGGGGGGGCGAGCGAGTGTTGATTGTCGCCGGCGGATTTGAAGAAGGGCGAGAGCCGGAGATTTATTCCGATTTGATCCCTGATTCTCTCTGGTGTCTTTTTCGATTTTCTTGATGTCAATTCAATTGAAAATGTTTTAAATTATTTTAAGTCTTAAATTCCGGGAAATAATTTAAAAGGAGTAAAACTTAAGAAAAATTTTCTTAATTTCAAAAAACCAGCTGATTATACGGCTAACCATGTTAAGGTCCGCAAAGTACTTTAGATTTGGATCATAATTCATAATTTCCTGATATTATTCACAGGGTTGCAAAGTCGCGCTGTGGACAGCCATCTTACAATTTCTATTCGACTTGGTCCCTTCTGTCGCTAATCTGGTTGCAACCTATGTAAATTCTGAGAAAAATGATAAAATTTCCGATAATTTTCCTTAACTAAGGGTTTCGACACCAATTTGTCCACCGTGGTTGGCCCTTATCGTCAATTGACCGGTGCCATGAACACCCTGGGCTGTGCCATGGTCTACAGACAGTTCTTTGAGCGCCAATGGAATGCTCAGCGACAAGTGGTGGTGGCCAAGTCCCATTGCCATTTGAAAAATCAAATTGCAGGGAATCCGATAGTTCTCCCGGGTCCATGAGGGGGCGCAATTCGTTTTTGGTGCATGGCCCCTCAAAGGTATCAATTATGGCCATTTTGCGCCATTTCACTCCGTCCCCGTGTCCCAGGGGAATTCTGCGGGGGATACACATGGGACTGGTGGGGCGACCCTTGAGATAAATGCCAGCGACCCCGAGCCATGATGACGAGCATCTGTGTTGTGTCATGCAAAATCCGTGCCAAAATAGTCCCCCATTTCGTGCCAAAATGACTACAAAATAGTAGGCAAACAATATCTCCAAAGGCTTTTGAATGCGTATTGCCAAAATTGACTTGGAACCCCTAAAATTGGATGGTATAAAAGTTGCGAATACTATTTTTGTGAGCAATTTAGAATATTTTAATACATAGATACCTAAGCAAGATTCCATCCATGGCTGTTCAATCCCTTCTTCAAAATTATAGGTCTAAACTTTTCACTTTTTACTTTATATTTATAAGGCTTACTCCTCTCTCTTTTTTAAAATATATTTAAAAAGATTATTAATGATAATTCTATACCATGAAATTTAATTTTGTCAGTTGTTATCTTGTTATATATAACCTAGTTAGTTCTTTTGATATCGGACTGCTACAAGAAATTATCCAGATTATTTTTTATGATATCCAAGCGAGCCATCACGAAAAATTTCCCTTATCGATAAACTTTTCTTTTTTTTTAGGTATATGTTATCGAATTTTAAGTTCAATTTCTATTTCCTATTCCAAATAAAATAAATAAAAAGAATTGTATTTGACTATTGCTCAGATATCCTGAGCAAAATAATTTACACCATGATCCTATTTTCTTTGTCCACCTATCCTGACAATAAATCCTCTTGGCATCATGTATCCATGCCTAATATCACGACCATGGCCTTTGGCCTGCAATTTTATTCGTGTCCTTTTCCAACACATCTCTCCATCCCTCCCTCTCGGGATTATCACAGTTCATGAGCGATATTTTTCGAGTTTTCCGTGGGGCTTCTTTTTGGTGCCATTTTTCATGTTATTGTGGCCATATTTGATGAGTGCACTATAACAAGAAAAAGTCATGATAATCCGACCAAATAAGACCATTTCTGAGCTCATACCGCAGGAAGGATGACATTCCTGACCAATCTGCCTTAATGACATCTCGAACTAATCATTAAGTTGCTCAACGTATAAATGACTTTTTGGCCAGGAAATGCCAGTCATACTTACCAGGAAACTGTACTTGTTGTTTACATCAAACAAGTATTTAAGGCATTTAACTAACATGTAAGCTGTCAATCAGCGAAGTATTAAAGTTCTTAAAGGACAGAAAAATTAATGGGTTGGATTGCCTTTTACTTTTTTAGCTTACCTACAATTTTTTCTGATGTTATGCATTAAATAATATTACTACCATACCAGTACTATTCAACGCGCAAACCGTGTTTATTCCAAGTTCAATCATCCGCCTAATATGGCGCTAATTGTTTTTGCAGCTCTACCCAACAAAGGTTGACTCCGATCATCCAAGCCACAGATTTGTAACCAATTATTTGCCAATACGCAATAATTCCATTGATAAGCAATTGGGCCCCATTCGTCCAAATTTTGCTCGTAATAATTAAATTATGATCAGTTCATTTCGTTGAGCCACCTCTACAGAGGGGCATTAATTCACCCAAATGATGTAAGTGGATATGGCAATGGCACCCATCGCCAT
>LDKF01002999.1:0-13757 GCA_001026735.1 Rotylenchulus reniformis | reverse complement strand
ACGCTCATTTTTTTCTAAAATAATTTCTAAATAAGCTCGCCATCCGAGTAAATGAGCATAGTGTATGTTATAATTGATTAAAACTTTCGCTTCAAAACCAACTCATTTTCCTTTTACATTAAATACAAAAAACCGCTCCTTTACATACAGAAGGAAATGTTATGACATATGGCATAACGTCAACAATCACATGTGAACAATACATTTGAATTATCTATCATCACCCATTATTACAGAATTCATTTTTATCAAAATGGATTTTTCTAATGAGATTTTCTAATTTTTTGAGATTTCTAATGAGATTTTCTTATTTTTTGAGATTTTCTAATCTCTAATGAGATTTCTAGATTTTTCTAATTTTTTTAATTTTTCTAATCCACCATTATCATAAGTTGGAAATTTGGAAATGTTTTTTATTTAACAGTTTTGGTCGCCCATTATGCAAATGACCGCATTTGATTTGCCACATTTAAAGGGCATAAATCCATTAATGGATGGAATTGATGTGTTGGAGTTGCAATTAATATATCTTACCTACCATATCCCCTAATATAACCGATATTATTTTTCTATCATATCTAACCAAGTTGTAACCTATAAATAAATAATCCAACTTTATGTTTTTACTATATTTCGAAGCTAAACATCTTACCTTTATTATTAATAATTGTAACTATTGCTTTTGCTAAATCTATCCAACTTTGTAAACATTTCGGTTGAATTTATTTTTAAATATTTTTAAATATAATCTTCTTCATATGATAAACTGGTTTTTATCAAGATAGAATAATTTTCTATTCAAAACAAATTTGCATATTAACATACTATAGCAAAAAGTTAGTTCGACAGGCTTCAGTTAATAATCATAATAACAAATTAAAAAATGTTTCGCCTAGTCATCTGCTAATAAGTTACCATTTAACTAATAGCGGATTAGAGAATGCTGCATTAATCCACTATTTACATATTAATGTGATACAAGATATTTTAGCCGATAAAACATTGTAATCTCCCTCTTCAGAGGGAGATTCTATTACAGGGATGGGACTAATTGCAAGGGGATGACTTAATATAGGAAATACGGTATTTAAATTAGGATCAATTTTACATGTACATCATTAATTTATTTAATGATGGATCGCTTATTAGCTTTGGAATGTGTTATTATTTGTGAGAAATCATGCTATGCCCATCATTTCTCAACATAACAAAAAAAAATGTTAAATAAATCATAGAATTATTTTGGTCTTGTATAATGGGTTCTCCATCTTCAAATAAATTTTGATATATTTTTTAATAGTCTTAGTCACCCATTATGCAAATGGCCACATTTGATTTGCCCGATTTGAAGTGGCATACAATGTTATGAAAGTATGGAAGTGATGACTAGAAGATAATTCTACCTAGAGACCGGATCGAGACGAGATTATTCGAGATTTTTCGAGAATCTCGATTCGAGATNGATCTCTGATCTCGATTTCTCCAATAATCTGGTTGGTATGGTATGGTTGGTATCGAGATGGTATGATTGGTATCGAGATGGTATAGGTGGTATCGAGATGGCAAAACCAACTCGATACCCGGACATTTAACATAATTTCTTTTTAAAATATAGATTTTTTAAAGAGAAACAAACATTTAACATAATTTCTTTTTAAAATATAGATTTTTTAAAGGGTTGAAAGATTCTTTATGGCAAAACCTGTTTGTTCCTACCGTATGTATCTTATATAATCTTAATCATGGATTCTATCTTACATATGATCCCTGGCTTGTACATAATAAATCCATAATCCATCATTTACATAAGTATATTCTTTTAAAAATAAACTTTATTCAATCATATTAAAATTCCATTCTTATTTATGGAAGTTTTGAATTTGCCAAAAAATTGCATTTATATAAATATATTTAAAATATATACAATCACTTTTCATAGCAACTTAAATTTCTTTATCTGTAATAAATTGGTATTAAATAAAACAGCCTGCATATGATATGGAGCAATTTACTACTTTTGGAAATTTATTTTTGCTTAAAAAATAAATTTAAAAAAATAATTTTTTCTTTTAGCACAAAATAATCTGTTAAACCGGTTAAATATATTAAATTTTCATTAGAAATATATTAAATATATTATATTAAATAAATATATTAAATTTTCATCTGCTAGTCCGGTTAAATATTTAATTTTCACTAGCTGTAGCATAATTAGAATGAAGCAATAATTAATAATATATTTTTAAACCCCTCTTCAGAGGGAGATTCTATTACAGGGATGGGACTAATTGCAAGGGGATGACTTAATATAGGAAATACGGTATTTAAATTAGGATCAATTTTACATGTACATCATTAATTTATTTAATGATGGATCGCTTATTAGCTTTGGAATGTGTTATTATTTGTGAGAAATCATGCTATGCCCATCATTTCTCAACATAACAAAAAAAAATGTTAAATAAATCATAGAATTATTTTGGTCTTGTATAATGGGTTCTCCATCTTCAAATAAATTTTGATATATTTTTTAATAGTCTTAGTCACCCATTATGCAAATGGCCACATTTGATTTGCCCGATTTGAAGTGGCATACAATGTTATGAAAGTATGGAAGTGATGACTAGAAGATAATTCTACCTAGAGACCGGATCGAGACGAGATTATTCGAGATTTTTCGAGAATCTCGATTCGAGATTCTCGAAAATTCTCGAATCGAGATCGATCTCGAAACTTTTGGGCATTTTTCGAGATCTTTCGAGATTCGAGATTTTTCGAGAATCTCGAATCGAGATCGATCTCGAACCCAAAGTCCGGTCTCTAATTGTACCATCACCACATAGGTGCTAGGTCGTAACTAAAAAAGTGCCAAATGGGGCGAAACTAAAAAAAGTGCCAAATGCAAAGTCTTGGTCGGTAACTTTTTTGTAAGACATGTTAGACAAAAAGTATAAAAGACAAAAATTGTTCAGAATTTTATTCTGATTCGAATGGTAATTTTATTTTTTCGAAATTCGGCCAAAAAGTTCGAATTATCCCCTAAAACCCCTATTTTTCGGTATTTCGGGAAAAAATCGAATTTGGCTGAATTTCGGAAAAATTTTATATCATTCGAATCAGCATAAAATTCTGAACAATTTTATCTTTTATACTTTTTGTCTAACGTCTTACAAAAAAAGTTTTCGGCCAAGACTTTGCATTTGGCACTTTTTTTAGTTACGACCTAGCACCCCATATATACCGTAAAGGCTCTAAAATAAGCCCCCCGGCTTATTTTTTCCAAACACACTCAAAGGGGAGGCTTATTTTAGAGCACTGGCTTATTTTAGAGCACTGGCTTATTTTTTTCGAACCCCCTTTCGAAGTACCTAGGTATATTTTAATATGAAATTTAGGAAACATTTACGTAAACAATTTTATAGAGTAAAAAAACAAGGGCAAATTTTGCGAAAAACTGCTTTACAATTCCAGAGAATCATCACTAAAGCATGTAAAATATCGAATTCGGTATTTTTGTGGGGCTCGGAATGGCCTGAATATCAAATAAAAAGCATTTCTAGCTTGATTTGAGTCCAAAAAGTAACTTTTTCACCGGTATTTTGGATTTTTATGCAATGTCGGTATTATCTCCTGTATTTTGCCATTTTTCATAATCCGCATTTTATCATGACCCATAGGCAAAACCGAAACCTTTAAAAGGTTTATTTTGACTACGGTTCTCGCTCATCAAGATTTTTTCTCGTTCCTCAAAAGCATTGCCTTTTACTGAATTACCGTCGAGAATACACTTTTTTCTGCACTTTTGGTTCGAATCCATTCAATCAATTTCTCGTCAAAATTTTTATCGCGCAAATATCGACCAGATTCTCTACGACATCAAATTAAAATTTCTTCAAAATGATACTGTCAAGAAGAAAAGGGGGGCTTATTTTAGAGCACCGGCTTATTTTTTTCAAACCCCCTAAAAGGGGAGGCTTATTTTAGAGCACTGGCTTATTTTGGAGCACCGGCTTATTTTTAGAGGAAATACGGTATATTCTATTCTACAAATATAATAACCCATCATTACTATATTCCTGTTCTTTCTGCCTTGATTATAAACCTAAATTATAATCCATCAATTTATGTTTATCTTACAATAAACTTTTTCAAAAATATATGCCTTAAAACGTGTCTTATTTTGCGTTTAAAGTTAATTTTTAATCTTACCGTATTTCCTCTAAAATAAGGCCCTGCTCTAAAATAAAGCCTTGCTCTAAACTATGGCCCCCCCTTTGAGGAGGTTTGAAAAAAATAAGGCCTAGGCCTTATTTTAGAGGAAATACGGTATATCGGTATATTTTTTATTTTAAAGTATAAAATTTTTATTAGCCAATTTTTTTGTTCTATATCCTATATATCATAGCTATAATTGATCACTTTGCGAGCAATAATTAAACGACCATTGGGGTGATCAACAAAACTAAAAATACAAATAATAACACAATTATTATCGATATTTTTATCACTTTTTCCATATGAATCACGAGTCAGTCATTAAAAATTTAAATAACATATATATATGAATAAGCTCGAAATTTTATTCAAGGTCATCAAGAGTAAGAAGTATTTGCTCTATTTAAGTTGTATAACTAACTCTTCAAACAACGAACATCTGGTTTTGACACTATAACATTCTTCGAACCAATTAATTATCAGAAATTCAAAAGATTCTTTTCCAAACAATAATACACTTTCCTTAATTTATCACCGATTTTTTTTATTTATCGCTCAAAGTTTATGTGAATCACCGAAATTTTGAACATTCCGTTTTATAATGGGAATTACTTCTATTTGATCATTCTTATATCATTTCAATAAAAAAAACAAAATCAAAGAACTCAACTCTCTAAAAATACTGTAATTATAATTAAAATTTTTGAATTTGAAAAAGCTATAATTTACAAAAAAAAATATTGGCAAATTTTATTTTAAGGAAAATATGAGATTCTGACGTAGACCCGAATTCATCACCCAGAAACCCAACAATTGAATTCTAGATGTGGTTCACATTTCGTTTCACTACATCGCCTCGATAATGTCCACTGGAAGAAGTTTAAAAAAAATTTAACCCAAAATATTATTCTATTTCTATGCAATTCAATTTATCTATAAGAGATATAAATCAAAAAACAATTGGAATATTTTCTCATTAATTTTAAATTGCTTTGCAGAATTGAATTAATTGCAATTTTGTGTTTAACATATCAATAAATATGTACTTATTTTTCTTAGCCATGATGGCATTCCTCAATATCGCTTCCATAGGTTCGAATTATATTCAAAACATATATTCAAAAAACTATATAATTAGTGAAATGAATTATGTTCTCTCCAAATTTAATAAATGAAATGAAAGATTTTTGGTTTTCTTTTTTTAAATTATTTGGAAAATTTTTTCTAATCGATCTAATCTGATGCCATAGATCAAAAAATGCTTTATTATTAAATGTAAAAAGGTATTTTTTAATAATTAAAATAGTTAAAAAAATTTTAGCTTGTCTTAAGTGCAATGTGGGTGCCAAGGCAAAAGTGGACCCCTTCGTGGATGTAGATGAAATGAAATTAAACCAGGAATGCAAAACTGCCGTTGCCCCCATTTATCTGATGCCTATAGATCAAAATGCTAAGAAATGCTATGTGGCCAAATGTGATTACTGTAAGCTGATTTTTTTTACTTTTAACTTAGGAAAATCCGAAATATTAATCCTAAAGCCACATCAGCAGGAATAAAATTCGGTACAACTTCGTCCAAAGCCGTAATTATAATTATAAATTCTAATGCCTAAGTCTCGCTTATGCCAAACCCAACACTGGAGTAATTTAGAAAAATTCTGCAAAAAAGGTTAAGCTTTTTTAAGAAAAGTTCTTAAGTGATTAAAATTTTTTTTAATTTATTTTAATATTCTTTTAAATGAATACCAAAAAAAAGCTTTAGAAAATTATTGCTTGTTTTTAACTTTACACAATAACTGTTTTTAAATACAAATCGATTTTTTCGGTTTTCTTTAAAAATACTTNGGTCTTATTCTAGAAAGGGATTTTATTGGGAGGCTTTATATTAGGGAGAATACGGTAATTGAAGTAGAAAAATTTAATTTATATTTTTATTTACTATTTTTGGCAGTACTTATATAAACTTATTAGAATTTTATTGTGTGCTTTATTTTTTGATAGATTCAGATATATTATAGTACCAAAATAAATAATAAATTGGATTCTATAATAATTGATTCCGATATAGAAAAGCATATCCAGCGCCGGATGCATAAACAATGCCTTGCCTTTTTACCTGCTTGGACTGGTTGGCATCGTCGTCGGTGCATTTTTAACCGTGTTCTGACTAGGGTGCAGCGGGATCGGGATCCCGGCCGGGATCCCGATGTTTCGGGATCGGGATTCGGGATTGAAATCCCGAAATGGCCAATCCCGATCCCGAAGCCGGGATCCCGAATCCCGAAATTCAGAATTTCAATCCCGACCGGGATCCCGATTTTTTTTGAAAAATATTATTATTATATTCTTAAGAAATCGGAAGTTCCAATCTTCGTTTGAATATAGCTCAACATTAAGTTAATTAGTGCGCATTCCATTTCTATATAAATATTTTCCCTAATTTCGCTCCACTGTCCAAATGATAACCCCTGTTCCCTATTTTAGTTGAAACTATTTATTGTCCTGTCTTTATGCTCATTATCATTATTATCGCAAATAATTGAAAAATAATGATTGTCAGAAATAATAAATAGTATTACTTAAAAATAAAAAATAATTTTTTATTGGGGTGATTTCGAATTGAATGTATGTAATGGAGATTTCTAAAACATTGTGGTCTTTTTGAATGAAAAGTTTTTGATTTTTTCTTTCTTCTCAAAATGAACTTTGAAAAATACAAGCCACCCCTCTATTATAAGCCACCCTTCTAATATAAGCACCCCTTTGAAGGGACATTGAAAAATATAAGCCACGTGGCTTATATTAGAGAGAATACGGTAGTTTTTAGGTTAGAGCATAAATCTAACAAAAAAAATTTAAAAATTCTAATTCTATTTTATTTCGGTTTAGAAAACCACTCTGTTGAAGAAAACTAACTCACCAGATGGAAAATTTGGATTTGATGCGAATTTCGACACCAACCCTCCTAAGAAAACGGAACCGACCAAGCCCAAGAACGAGTCCACCACAACCAAAACGAAACCGCCCCAGAAAACAACCAAGTGCCCGACCAAATTTCCAAAGGGTATGGCCAATACGCAAGCGACCATTGAAAGCGCCGGAAACGACAACAATGACAAGTCCACCAGCGCCGGGCTAACCAACAATGGCATGCCAATTCACTTGCTTGGACTGCTTGGCATCGTTGCGGGTGCGTTTTTAGAAAAGCGTTTAATTATTATTATCTAATAAGCTATATATGCTAATTTCAAAATATATTAAAACATATTATTTTTCATTTAAATGCAGTTATTAGGTTTTAAAAACTTGATAGCCACAAAAGACTGAAATGATAATTTATTAATTTTTTCTAAGTTTTGGTCGCCCATTATGCTAACAAACACATTTGATTTGTGACTTTTGAAGAAGGATACAATGGATGAAAACGATGCATTCGAGAGAGCCTACCATATATTCTAATCTCTAAATATACCCAATAACTTATCTTTTTACTGTATATATCGTATCTCCTAAGCTATAAAACTTAATATATAATCCATCAATTTATGTTCTTTACCATAAACTTAATAAAGCTCGTACCTTCCATTATTACTGTATGTGACTTTGATTTTTCCATATTTATCTTATGATTCAATGTTTTACATATTTTGATTCTTTTTTTTATACATACAGTGGTGGAAAAGTCTTAGGACAATGGGTAGAAAAAATTTGATATTGAGCAGCAAGTCCATATGACTTTGCATGAATTTTTTCAGATTTTTGCCCCTATCAAAAATTGAGCTATTATTGAATAAATATTTTGTCCTAAGACTTTTTTCCACTGTTGTATATTTTCTTTATGTAATAAATTGGTGCTTGTCAAGTTTAAAAATTCTAACGAAGTTGCATATTAGTACATAGCCAATTAGCAATTCTAGAGCTTTTGATTCATCGCATCACAAACATATGCTTAAAACACCACTGACATATTCTATCGTGAATATAATAAATAGCATGTGCTATCAACTTGATTAAATATTTTTGTTTTCCCAGAAGTTCATGGAAATTTAAAAAAAATAAAAAGATCACAAAGCAAAAAAATTCAGTTTACATTTGCTTTCATAAAGATGAACTAAAAATCTTTAAAAAATTTGTTAAATGGACATTTTTTGTAGAGATTTTTAACATCAAAGCATAATTATTCCCAAAGAGGCGGAATAATTAATAGGTTGCATTTGCAAATTCTCTTTATAGAAATTTTGCAGCACAATTTGTAAGATTAAGTAAGACATATTTTTAAATAGATTTTATAGTTTGTGAAATATATTTTATAGTTTGTTATTTGATGTATTGCTGGAAGCGCAATTTATTTCTAAATTTAGTTTATTTCATATTTATATGCACGCCTAAATTTGGTTCTTTGATATTTAGAGGACAATTATTAAATGAATTATGGATATATTTTTTAAATTTGGCCGAATAATCTCAAAAATAAATGCCTGATGATACCAAGATCTTTGATATTGACATCGATTTGTTGGTTTTCTTCATATAGATATTTATTCTACCTTTTTTATTTTCTAAAGTTACCAATCATATATTATAAAAGAAGAATTTATTAGAAATTATTTTTATATTTATAGATTCGATACCATATTTAATACATACTGATTTTTAATTAATAAAAAAATTAAAAAATAATTTACATTGAAAACCCAAAAAAAAGTTAAGCAAAGTGTGCAATAAAATTTTATTTTGCAAACTTTGATAAAAAGGAAATTTAAGTTATTATTCTAACAAATATAAAAAAACTATAAGACTTTCATTTTTGTTATAATGAACTCCAAAAAAAATTTAATCCATAATTCTTCTTTTGTTAACAAATGTTAAAAAAATAATAGATTATAGTTAAAAAAATTAATTTCTTATTAGCAAAAAAAAACAAAAATCTAAAAGAATCGTCAGACTTTAAGAAGCTTCAATTTGTATTACATAGAACGAATCCATAAAAATGCATCGATATTTGCTAGCTATGATGACATTTCTCCCTGTCACAACCATTGGTATGTATATGTACATTTTTCCTTTTATATAAATCGGAACTTTATTCTAGGGTGGCGACGGGGTCCCCGCTCCCCGCGGGGTCCCCGCGGGGTCCCCGCGGGGACCCCGTCCCCGTCCCCGCGAGGGTCGCCAGTCCCCGTCCCCGCGGCCTTGTCCCCGCGGGGACACGGGGACAAAATGCACCCCTAAGAATGGGGAAATCGGCCAAAATTGATCAATAATTTTGGGAGAAATGGGAAAAAATGACGGAAAAATAAAATTTTCTAAACCAATTTTTCTTAAGAAATGTTCGAAAATATTGAAAATTTTTCTCCGGCGGCCCCTATCGGGGCAGCCGACAGAACTATAGCATAATCGGGAACTCGAAATCGGCAACCCAAAGTGGGGACAAACCGGCCTGCGCCAAACTGACCACTACCCTCCCATCTGAAATAATTTTTTTTTCATTTTTACAAAACATAGTCCTTATATTTTCGGAAAAAATCCAAATTATTATAAGCCACCGATAGTTGAAATTTTTTCGAAAATTTTTAAATTTTTTAATTTTTTGAAAAAAAATTTCGAAAATTAAAAAAATTTTTATAGACCCAAGATTCCTCGAAAATTTTTCACAGTGCCCTGATTTATCGAATAATTTTAAAATGGCTTAATAATAAAAAACAATAATTTTTAATTAATTTCAAATGAATTTTTAATGACGGAAAATTTTTTTTCGAAATTTTTTTTCAATAATTAAAGGACTTAGAAAAATTTCTTGTCCCCGCGGGGACCCCGCGAAAATCTGTCCCCGTCCCCGTCCCCGTCCCCGCGAGGGTCGCCAGTCCCCGTCCCCGCGGTGACCTGTCCCCGCGGGGAATTCCGCCACCCTACTTTATTCCATTACTTGGGAATCTTTTCATTTTTAAAGCCAATATGTAGAATATGTATCAAAAATTATTTAGGAAAAGATTCCGTTCAAAAATAATTTCCTTGGGAATAGGTCCTAGAAAATTTTTGAACCCATCTTTTTTATTGGAATTTTTAAAGGTCTCAAATGCATTGTGGTTGCAAATATACAGTCGTCATTTTATGAGATTAATGAAACGATGTTGAACCAAGACTGCAAAACTGTTGTCGCTCCGCTGTCCTATATGACCATGGACAAAAATGCCGAAAAATGCTATGTGGTCAAATGTAATATTGGTGGGGGGGGGCAAATTTTTAAAGGAGTAATGGCATTCTAGTCAGGAACATCGGTTCAATTTATAGGCTGGAAACTTATAATTGCATTGATAATAGATTTAAATTTTTCGAAACTTGGTCAAATTTGATGATAGACCGAAAACGTTATATTTTGAAATAAAAATTGTTCAAATATCAAGAAAATTTCTAATTTTTGATCTTATTTTTTTTCTTAAGTTAGGGGATCTGGGAAATATAATTTCAAAATATACGACTTTCGAAATAGCGCCTCAATTTCATAAGAATTTTTTGCTATTAAAATTAGTAAAATAAATAAAGAATACACATTCACTTGTTTTGTAATTAATTTTAATTTTATTTTATTTTATTAGGAGAAAATAATTTTAGTGTACATTGGATACATACCTATTTCGTGAGTTTAATTTGCAACTAAACTTATTAAAATACAATTAAAAAGCATAAGCATATAATTTTTTAGATCATTCTGAAAATGCCACGGCCCTGGGTGCGGGTTGTGGGAATCAGGGTTTTGCACGAATACCCGGGTACCCGCGGGTACCCGGGTACTCGCGGGTAACGGGCGGGTAACGGGTATGATTTTAGAAAAATAGACGGGTACGGGCCGGGTACGGGTATCACCTTATACCCGCGGATACCCGCAATTTACCCGCATTACAAAATGCACCCCTAAGAATGGCATTTTTGGCTGAAAAAATTGGTGAAATTTCCTTAAGAAATCTGAATTTTTCCCTCAAAAATGCAAAATTTTCCCGCCCTCTCCATTATTATTATTATATCAAATGATGTTCTTTGCCTATCGTCCCCTCCCCCCCCCCAAAAAAAACCATTTATTAAAAAATTGGGCTATTTTGGATTACATTTAAAAATTAAAAATTTCAAAGCCTCTATTTTTCACCGAAAAATTTCACTAGCGAAGCATATGTTGTATTTTTGCAGCTTTATCTAAATTTCTAATATTTTTTAAATAATTTTTGAAAGTTGGAAATTAAAAAATTTATTTAAAAGAACCTAGAAAAAGTTTCCTGCTAAAAACAAGCAAAAAATTTTAATCTTTTTTAATTTTATAAAGGAATATTAATTCTAAATTTAAAAAATGTATTTTTTTAAATTTTTTGCTTAAAAAGCTGGTTTCGACCGGTTCCGGTCAAAAATCTGGTTCCGGTTCCTAATGAAAACTAAAAGTTTCCGAGGCAATTTTGATCATCAATGTAGCANGGTTTATAATTAGGGGACGCTATATGTTCTAATTTGTCAGATTTTTTCTGCTTTTTGACCTCTGTACTTTTGTTCTAATTTTTGAATTTTTGTTGAAATTCCATTAAAAAGTGATCAATTTTCTTAAGGAAAAAGGACTAAATCTTCAAAAATTTCTCCAGTGGCCCCTATCGGGGCCGCCGACACCCTAACTGGTAATTTTTAAAAAGATATTTTAACAAATGAACAATTTTAAAGGAAGATGCCTGAAATTGCAAAATTTTTCTCCGGCGGCCCCTATTGTGGCCGCCGGAGAAAAAAAGGGCTCCTCAATAATCTTTTGACAAAGATGCAAATGAATATGGCGGAAATCCGGTTGAATTTTGGAAGAATAACGAGAAAATTTTGCCACATCTTTCAACAGAGGTCTAGTCTTGCAGATTGCCAAAAGTACACTTGCTCTGTCAGCAAGTTCATCGGGTATAGAGGATTTTCAGTCGGTTGCGTTTTGTGATGGATGAGCAACGATTTCGTTTGACTGACAAAAATGTCTCAAAACTTTTGTTGGCCGATTCTATGAATAAAATTTGAACGTTTTTACGAACCTTTATAATTTGATTTAAAAATCAACCTTTGAAACGGTTTTTTTGAATTTTTAGATTTTTTTTAAATTTTCCATACAAAGCGGGTAAAATGCGGGTATACCCGCGGGTACCCGCGGGCGGGTATGCAAAAAAGTATGACGGGTATGAAACGGGTACGGGTATCGGTCCGGCGGGTATAACCGGGTACGGGTACGAAATTTGTACCCGTGCAAAACCCTGGTGGGAATTGTGCGCAAGTTTATGAAGCAATAAAAAACAACTCAAATGGTTGGATTAATCCCGAAAAATGCACTTGCATAGATTGCAATTCGGACGCATTCAATGTCGAAGGACTCTTGGCCATAAAGAATGAGGAACTCTTGATCAACAATGAGGAGATACACATACAGGTCCTAAGCTGAGAATAATTTCAATATTTTTTTCTAATTATTTATTAGAAAATCCTATGGCTATTTGGATACCATATTCTCACTGAAATTAGGCATAGGGCCTAGGGTCTTATTTTTTATACCATCAGAGGGGCCTTATTTCAGAGAGAGGACTTATTTTTCCAAACATTGTTAGGCAAGGGTAAAATATAATCATTTTTACGTAATTCAGGGTATTCTCATTTAATCTCCGTCATTATCGTAAGAAACCAATTATTTATTCCTATTATTTTATAACTTAATTTTTTTAACTAATATATGCAATTATAGAATAAAAAAGAAATTGATTAAAAATCGAAGACTCAACTCTGATTTCATAATAGGGGATTTTATAGAGGGGGGGGGTCTTATTCTAGAAAGGGATTTTATTGGGAGGCTTTATATTAGGGAGAATACGGTAATTGAAGTAGAAAAATTTAATTTATATTTTTATTTACTATTTTTGGCAGTACTTATATAAACTTATTAGAATTTTATTGTGTGCTTTATTTTTTGATAGATTCAGATATATTATAGTACCAAAATAAATAATAAATTGGATTCTATAATAATTGATTCCGATATAGAAAAGCATATCCAGCGCCGGATGCATAAACAATGCCTTGCCTTTTTACCTGCTTGGACTGGTTGGCATCGTCGTCGGTGCATTTTTAACCGTGTTCTGACTAGGGTGCAGCGGGATCGGGATCCCGGCCGGGATCCCGATGTTTCGGGATCGGGATTCGGGATTGAAATCCCGAAATGGCCAATCCCGATCCCGAAGCCGGGATCCCGAATCCCGAAATTCAGAATTTCAATCCCGACCGGGATCCCGATTTTTTTTGAAAAATATTATTATTATATTCTTAAGAAATCGGAAGTTCCAATCTTCGTTTGAATATAGCTCAACATTAAGTTAATTAGTGCGCATTCCATTTCTATATAAATATTTTCCCTAATTTCGCTCCACTGTCCAAATGATAACCCCTGTTCCCTATTTTAGTTGAAACTATTTATTGTCCTGTCTTTATGCTCATTATCATTATTATCGCAAATAATTGAAAAATAATGATTGTCAGAAATAATAAAT
>LDKF01002998.1:3888-18111 GCA_001026735.1 Rotylenchulus reniformis | reverse complement strand
ATTTTCAATTATAATGGAAAAATTAAGAATGATATAAGTATCATTTTCTTGTTAAAAAATGCCACAAAAGACAGAGATATTTTTTAGAAAAAATTTTAAAATTTTTCTTAAACTATGAGTTTTGAATTTAATGATTAAAATTTAGGAAATGGCATCTGGATTTATCGTGCCTTATCAAGAGTGGAGATAAAGTATATGCACATGCACTCAAAGTTCTGCTACACATTGGTCAGTCATACTGTTAAAATCAGTCATTGTCAAAAATGTTTATAAATAATTAATTTAATTTTAAAGAGCTTCTTTAAAATAATAAATTTATATAATAATTAATAAGAATACTTATTCCAGCGAAAAAATCTCATCAAGTTAATTAATAATGTCGGTAGTCCGATTTTTATAACAAAAATTTTCAGAAAATACTAAACAAATTGCGCGTTACGACGATTTTATAATAAATTACGAGACTTATGTAACCGAATTTGTGCGGAAATTGGAGACGAAGGAATACAAATTTCTGGTGGAATATGACGCTGAAAAGGAGGAGAAAATTGTGGCCACGGTGGAGGTGGAGAAGGCCAAGAAGGAGTTGAAGCTGGACAAGTCGGAGGTGGACATGGACGCAGAACCGGCAGAAGATGATGATGGGAAGAAGAAAAAGAAGAAGGACAAGGGGTGGGTGAAGGGAAAGTAATATTGAAACAAATTTAAAATAAAGAAAAATTATTGTTTTGAATAGTTTACTGAAAAATATACATATTTAAATATAATTCATGAATCGAATAACAAAATTAATATTAGTAGCCAATCGGAAGGAAAGGAGAAGGACAAGAAAAAGGACAAAAAGGACAAGAAGAAGGACAAAGAGCCGTTGTCCAAGTCGGTGTACTTGTCCAACTTGTTGGAGCAGATGTGCAAGGACACAGTGGAGAGGCTGGACCTGTTGTTCCGCAAAACACTGATGAACTTGTCCAAGAACAAGTTCGACCCCATGCACGGGGGGTCCAGGAGAGAGAGGGCCCAACAGCAGCAGAAGATAGGCCAGAAGATTGAGGGGAACGAAGGGGAAGTGGAGCAGGAAGAGCAGGTGGCCGGGGGAGAGGAGCTCGAGACCCAGGTAATGAATGTTTAGGGTTGAGGAATTGATCTAATTAGAAGGGGAATTGGCTAAGATGAGAACTTAAGACTCACTGTTAGTTAGTAGTTAGTTTCGGACTTATTAGTCTAAATACAAAATTAAAATTTTTTGGTTCAAAGAATTTGGGAACTTAACCTAATCGGTAGTAATTTAACTGATCACTTTGAACTTATTTTGTTGTTGTCAATTAATTAGCAAATCCTAATCAAATAATTGGTTCGTTAAACTTCTACATCATTTTAAGGTTAACAACCACGGCAAGCACTGGTTGCTCAACGATGATACCAGAATGCCCATTGTGATGAGGGACCCATTGAACAAGGAGAACCCCAACACCATTTTGGGCCGGGATGGCAAGAATCCGCAGCACGTGCTGTGCGAGGAAGTGCGCACCAATTACGCGCAAGTGTTCAGTCTGTTCCTGGAGGCACGCTTTTACGCGTTGGCAATCGCCTTCCATTCGGTGGCCAAGCGGGAATCCGAAAAGGTACAACATGATTTTGAAAAGATTATCTTTTCCATAAGAATGTCCTATCTTTTTATAAAAATTTATAATCTTAGTGAACTAGGCAAAATGTTGTTAAAACTCACAAAATTCTGCTAATTGGTTCTAAATCTTTTCTTTTCTTAAAGTTATTTTAGGATGATGAAAAAAAATATCGGTCAAGTTATTTTCACATAATAATCTTATAAAAAACAAAAATTTAAGCTTTCTATTTTAACCTTTTAAGGCATCTTATTATTACCCCATACTATAGCTATTGTTGTTCTTACTATAAATTACGTTTTACAGGTCGAAGAATATGAGATTGATGCAATGTTCGGAGGAGAAGTTTCTGAGAATGACGACAATGATGATGATGAAAATGCCAAAAATTCCGAACCCAATGAACCATCTGAATCTGAGCCCGTACTCGGCACTTTCCGTCTGGAATTACCGGACGAGGCTTGGACTCTGGACCAGGCCAAGCTGGACTCGGTGCTGGAACGACTGGCAAACAAGCTGTACGAGCTGCAGCTGTCCCTGGTCTACCACTTCAACCACACCTTCGAACTCCAGTCCACGGGCACTCGGCGATACTTACAGACTGGCTACCAGGTGGTGATGAAGCTGGGCTACCAGCCCGATGGCCTTGCGGGTCAGCTGGTCCATGAAATGGAGTCATTGGTGGAGGAGATGGACACCGAATGTGAGTTTCTCCATTAAAATTCTAAATGAACCTATTTTAATTGAGGATGATTTTTTTTAATTTTTTGATTTTAAATCATTTGAAAATCATCTTTTGCATGGTTAATTTTCACACTAATACTTAATAATACAGGTGATAATATTCATTGCTCTGATAATATTCATTGCTCTTTGCGTTGTTGCCGTTCCTTTTTTGTGCTCCTTTTATGTTTTAATTAAAAGTTCTTAAACTCACAAATTAGGTGTAAATTTTTGTTTTCCTGATCACTTTTTCGGATACGGATCCAGAATGAATTGCGCCCAGTTGGGTCAGTGCTCTTCCCCCTCCCCACACCACTCATGAGAATGAGAAGTGATGCCAAAAACTTTTTGTTTTTCCCATCCTTCTTCTTTGTTAGTAATTTTTAATTATTAAACCTTTTTAATCATTTAAATTTAAAAAATCCATTCTTGTCAACGCCTTTTTACAATTTGTTCCCCAATTTTTGCTCTCCATTAAGTGACCAAGGATACGGACGAGTACTTTGCCCTGGAACAAGCCCACTTCACCAAGCAGAAGGTGCGCCTGTTCGGTAAACCCGACTCGGAACTGAGCCCGGTGGAGCGGTTCCTGGGGTGGATATTCCACAAGTTGGACTCGCTGGTGGAGTGGGGGTACCGAAAGTCGCTGAACAAAAAGAACAAAAAGATGCGCACATTCTTCAAGAAGCTCAAGGAGAAGTTCGAGCACTTCCGCGGAATGTTCACTGGTTTGTAGGGCTTTTTAGAATTGAAAAAACATTCGTTAGATCCGAAAAAATTCGTTAGATCTGATCTTCAGTTCTAATTATAGATATCACATATTTATTTTTTGATATAGCATTTAATAATTTATAAATCCATTTTGCTAAAATCCAGGCCAAACCGATCTGAAAGAGATAATGATGAAAAAGGTGAAAATGGTGTATTTGGGAGCAAAGGTCGGCAAATGGCTCTTCAAAAAAGCAAAAACTTGTCTGGTGAAGCTGTGGCATTCCTTCCAATATCGAAAGGAGCGTAAAGCAAGGGGTTACGAGTATCAGAGGACCGAGCTGAACACGGAGCAGGAGGTGTTCGGCATGTTCAGGGGCATTGAGCAGGTGGCGGACGAGAAGGATCCAGTCCAGTTCGATGGTAATATTGAGTTTTTAATTAAACAATCGAACAGATAATAAATTATCATTAAAAAAAATAAAATTTAATAAATTTTTAGACGATGGAAAATTGATTGGGATTGATGGCAACGAAAAAATCAAAATGAAAGATGGTGGACATGGCGAGGACAATTCGATGTCCTTCACAGATGCATTCAAAGTGGACTCAAAAGCATTGGGAGAACCCGCCGAAGGAGAAGAATCTGCTGATCGACGAAAAACAGAACGACGCTACAAGAGGGATTTGGTAATAAATTATATATATATTTTTTAATTTTTTTTTGATATTATTGAGTTTTTCCGTGAATCTTCAGATTTCAAAACCAAATTCCGCCATATCGAGACGAACAAAACGAGCGGGGAAAAAGGACAAGGAAAAGGGCGATAAAGACAAGGCCAAGGCTAAGGAGGCCAAAAAAAGCGCCCAGCAGTTGTCAAAAATGTATATAAAAAAGGGCATCAAAGATCGGGTGAGTATTGTTTTAATAAAAAATATAAATATAATTATCCCTATCAATGCTTTACATATAGCTAGGCTAGTTATAGATGTTTGATATTGAATTTTAGACGAGATAGAAAATGAGAAGTACTCAAAAATCAAATTTATTATAATATAATCATCTAAAGCTATATGCATACCTTGATTCACAGAAAATAAATGTCCTTTTCCTACAATATTAGAAAAATTATTCTATGAAAATTTTTTGCAGATAAAACGTAGCCCTCCGCCGCCATTGCCGAAGCGCCCGTCCCTCGAGGATTCGGGTGCGGTGATGATCGGGTTCACCAGTGGCGCGGTCAGCCTCAGCGCCTTCTCCTGGCTCAAGGACTTGGCCCAAAACGGGAAAATCCCGAACCCATTGACCCTGTTCCCGCACAAATTTTGGATGACCATGGCCTGGAGCTTGGTCAACATCGGCGTGGCCACCTTCTTCACCGGCCCATTTGTGAAGGGTCTTTGGCACGTGGACTGTTCGCCAAACGGGGAGGGCGTGCGCAGAGGGCTGACGCAGGCGTTCAAGGGCATTCCAGTGGTGACAGGCGTCAATAGGGTGGCGGATAAAGTGAAGGGTGAGTGGGGGGAGAGGAAACTCAAAAAACTGGAAAACTCAAAAAAAAAGGTTTAAAGCAGAGGTGTTATCGAAAATTTTTGGAAAAAAAGACATCGAGAGCGAAAATAAAGGATTCACTGGCGAAAATTGTCAAAACAAAGGATACTTTTTAAAAAAAAAAGAAAAAATTCGAAGTAATTTCTTCGCCGACAACTTCCATGAGCTATTTGTTGTTTTTAATGAGAAATTCATCGACTTTCAGAATTTCTCTTGTTAGAAGACATTTTAAGACATTTTTTTTGAAGAAACCTAATGTGGGGTACCGGCGGTCCCGATAGGGATTGCCGGAGAAAATTTTGAAAATTTAGTCATTTTTCTTAAGAAATCATTTTTTGAATAAAATTTTTAAAATCCAAAAATAAAGTACAAGTACCGGGACACCCGGTACTTGTGCTGTCTGGGTACACTTTTTACCCCCACCTCAAAACAAAATTTTTGGTTAATTTTTACCGAAAAATGATCTAAAAATTACTTCTTTAGGGTGATTTTTGATGCTGAATCCAAATCTGACGTCCATTTTGGCGTAATGCGTCATCTGTCGTTACTTTTTTGACGTTGACGTCAAAAAATATATTTTTTTTGAAATTTTAAATAAAATTTAAAAAATTAAAGTCGAAATTAGACGCATTAGATGGCATAGAATGTCAAAATGGACATCAGAACCGGATTTTGCATCAAAAATTATAGCATGGGAAAAATAACAAAAAAATTTTTAGCGTCAACGTCAAAAAATGACGTCAGATGACGCATTACGCTAAAATGAACGTCAGATTTGAATTCAGCGTCAAAAATTACCCTAAGGGAAAACGTTTTTAGGTGATTTAAAATAAAGTTCTAAAAATTTTGTTTTAGGGTGGGGGTAAAAAGTGTACCCAAACGGCATAGGTAAGTACCGGACACCCATGGCCCAAAAAGTATCTTTTAAATTTCAAACATTGGGACCCTTCAAAAAAAGTACAAATCTTTAAAAAAGGACAGATAACACCTCTGGTTTAAAGTGCATAAAAAATTGAGAGGAGGTTGATAAACAAAAATTGGGGCTTTAAAAATTAAGCACACGGTAGAAAGGTGAGATGAAAATATTAGGATATGATGAAAAAATGATAGGTTTGCGAGAACAGTATTCATCAAAATCAAAACAAATTAGGCTTAAGGCTGAAGTGAGCTAATAAAATAAAATTGCACTGATTTTTCATAGCAACGGATAGATAAAACAAATAAATCCTGAATGGTACTTCATTTTATTCAATATTTTTTAGTTATATTTAAAAAAAAATTTTTCAGAAGGATGGAAAAAATATTTCCCGTCTAAAACGGATCCGAACCAGCGCATTGACGAAGTGCGCTTTGTGGAGCGCGAAGAGTTGGTGGGACGCAAGGAGATCACGGGCAGCGAGATGGCCCGCTACTGTGGCCATTTCATGGCCTTTGCCCTGGGCGCACTCCACTTGGCCATCTACATCATCGGAGTGTTCGCCATCAAATCATTCTTTTGATCAACATTTATACGGATCCACTTTAATTTTGATTTTTTTATTGATCGGATATTATGTCATCATTATTCGCTAATCGGTATTTTTATAAAAAGCTAATCGGTATTTTTATAAAAAGAAGATTCTCTTCTTTTTATATAAATCAAAAACTAAAAAGGTCGTAATTTCGATTCATATTAAATTTTAAACCATCTTTTGCATCAAAATGATATATTATTGTATACATAGAATCAAGTTACAAATTCTAAAAAATATCTGAAATTAGTTTAAAAATTTGAAAACTACCGTATTTCCTGTATTAGACCCCCCGGGGGATTTATTTTTCAACCCCCCTCCAGAGGGGGGGTCTATTGCAGGGGGGGGGATTTGTATTTCAACCTCAGTTTTGAAGAGGGGGGTACTATTTTTTGATTCCATTTTTTGAGGGAGAAAATATTTTGAGGGAGAAAATTTGCATAACAATCAGTCAAAAATGTCAAACATTCACTTATATGCACTTGTAGCCTAGTGGATAGTGTTGCAGACTGCAGGCTCCATTCTTTTGGGTTCGAGTCCCGGTGGACGAAATTATTTTTTAACACTATTTATCAGACAAAAAATACTAAAAAGAATTTTTTTATTCATTAGCGAACCAAAAATTTTTTTATATTCAAAATTATGATGTATGGTAAATATTATGCCGGACAGCTAAAATTAAAATTACTAAAATACACCCCTAAAGATGACGTCCCGGACCAAAATACACCCCTAAAAACCGGATTCTAAAAAAGAAATAGACCTAAAATTTTACCNATACAGGAAATACGGTATAAATATGAAATTTTTTTATTCATTTGTTCCAATTCAGTACAGATTCATGTGTAAATGGCTTCCTGGTTTACCGTATTTCCATTAAAACAAGGCCTAGTCCTTATTTTTCAAAACTCAAAGGGGCCTTATTTTAGGGCAATGCCTTATTTTTTTCAATGTGTATTTATTCATAAGTATAAAAGTTAGATTTCAAATGCAATTTCTATTCACAATTTCAATCGCATAAAGGGCTATCCTTTAAAATAAAAATGTTCTACTTTTTCTTATTTTCGGTCTAATCCTTATTTTGTCCCGTGTTTCGAATTTTTGTTGAAATTCTTTTATAAAAATAACGAAAAATTGCTGAAGAGGGTTGAATCTCCAGCAAAGGGAGTCCTTATTTTAGAAGAGCAGCGCCTTATTTTAGAGCAGGGCCTTATTTCAGAGGAAATACGGTATTCTACATATAAAATAGTTCTCATTTTTTAATATAAAAGTTTTAATAAATTCCAATGCTCCCTTACAAATATCATTATTTTAAAAACAAAAAATAATATGAATGTGTACGGTGCTGGGTCGTTTTGTAAAAAATACATATCAAAATGGATGGGCGTTTTGCAAAAAAATATCAAAACCCAGTATGTTCCCCAAAAACTTTTTTGTAAGACTTGTAAGACCAAAACTTCCAGCGACAAAATTGTGCAGAATTTTATGCTCTATCTACTGGTATTTTTAGTTTTTCGAAATTCGAACAAAAAGATCGAATTTTTCGGAAATACCCTATTTTTCCATATTTTTGAAAATTTTCGCTTTTTTCGAATTTCGAAAAACTAAAAATACCAGAAGATAGAGCATAAAATACTGCACAACTTTGTCACTGGTATAGTCTTACAAGTCTTAACAAAAAAGTTTTTGGGGAACATATTGGGTTTTGATATTTTTTTACAAAATGCCCATTTTGATATTTTTTACAAAACGACATAGCACTATTTGTACATATGCATTTGAGAAAGTTCAGTTCAATAAAGAAATTGGATAGCTTGTAAGCAGGTATATCGAAGCGAATATTTGCCCTTTATTAAAAGCACACAATCCATATTTTAAAAATATCTGTGTTAACTTGAACAAAAATAAAATTCGCAATAAAAACATCACTTTTCAGCCATTCAAATTATTTGTTGATCAATTCATTTCATCAAATGCCAAAATATCTTTCACAATCGCTGAAACGTGCCGATGAAAATCTGGAGCATTTTCTTCGCTCATAGCCATTGATGGAAATGGTTTTGCTATTGGAGTGCACTCTGTCGTAGTCCACCGAAATTTTATTTTCTTCATTTTCCCCAAATTTGATCCATTTCAGCGGAATTGAATGCAAAAAACACTTGCTGCAGGTGTACATCAGTGTGCAGCCAACCGAAAATTTTTTCACCTGAAAATTGATAAATTTGTGAGTTACTAAAAAACTCAAGTTTATAATAATTTTTCATTAGCCAGCAAGCATATCTTTTTAAATTTTTTAAATTCATTTCCTTAATGAAATATCGAAGTTTTTGAGTGGTGAAGTCTGAAGCATATGGGAGGTAAGCAATTTGATATTAGGCATGCTCAGAAAGGACCCTTATTGAAATTCTAGTTAACATTGTCAAATAAAAAATAAATAAAAAAAATTATCATATAGGTATAATCTATAGATTTATTTCTTCCTATCATACCCGATTAAAAATATCCTTTAAAATTTTGTTATAAATCGAATAGGAGTGACTAATTTTATATGATATTTAATTTGAATATATTTCTTGGATAGTGATTCAATTTTTGCGATTCATAAAACATCTGCATTACTATTCTTCCTATTTATTTATTGGTTTATTTAACTAAAATACCTTGTATACAGCGATATTACGGCCACCACTACAATTTTTGAAGCCTTCAAAAAATTCCTTTTCAAGGGGCACAGAGAACTTGCCCGTCTTTTCCATTGGCGCAAAAACTTGCACCCCCAGGTCTTTACAGAACAGTTCCACCACAGCTCGAGATCCCTCGGCTTCGGGCACCAAACCGTTGAATACCAACTGATTCGGACCACGCGGTGGTTCTTTTCCCACACTTTGGCTCCGATTTCGCGAATTCTTGCCACGTTTTCGTACATTTTTACCGCGATCTTGACTCGTTGATGCTGCTGTATTTTCATTATTTTCAATGCGGACTCGGTTTCTTCTATCACTTTCGCTGTCCGTTTGGCTTTGATGATTTCTACCCTTGTTCCTTCTGAATTCATATTCTTTATCAAAAAAATGCTTATTTTAATAATATATTTCTAAAGACCGAACAATATCAACAATATTAAAATTTCGCCAAAATGATATCAAAATTATCAATGTCAATATCAAAATTTTGGTATCAAAATTTTGGTTGTTCAAATTTGATTTCTAAAATTGACCAATTTGGTACAAAATTTTGGTTGGTCGCCGTTGCCAGTCTTTATTATTTTCATATATGTAGGATGGCGGAGTATTAAAATAATTTTAAAAATGCGAGGCAGAAAAATGGGGAAGGGAGCAAAAATCCTAAAAAGAAAAAAATAAGAGGGAGAAGGGCCAAAAAATTTTAGTAATCAGAGGAAATTGCGGAGCATATTGATTTTTAATGAATTCGGAACGATTTTTCTTTAGAAGTTAAAAATCCATCTAATGAAGAACCCATGAATGGTATGCGTCCCGAAACCCATGAATGGTATGCGTTGTTAGTACCCAGAGCATAGATTATTAATTAGGCATGGCTATTATGAAATTTTAAATCCTTAATTAAAGATCTCCATTACCTGAGCAAATAGCTTCTTTCGCGTTCCGATTCCGATTGGTACGGCGTTGTACCTATGGGCGTATTAGATGTTTTCTTGGACAAGTTTTTGGATTTCGAGGAAGAAAGTGCTTGAGGCATTGGATTCGATACATTGACACTTTTTGAAATTGGATACCAAGATGGCCCCTCAGATTGGTCCCGAGACTGATATATCGGANCTTATTTTAATAATATATTTCTAAAGACCGAACAATATCAAAAAAAAAATAAGAGGGAGAAGGGCCAAAAAATTTTAGTAATCAGAGGAAATTGCGGAGCATATTGATTTTTAATGAATTCGGAACGATTTTTCTTTAGAAGTTAAAAATCCATCTAATGAAAAATTGTCCCGAAACTCATGAATGGTATGCGTTGTTAGTACCCAGAGCATAGATTATTAATTAGGCATGGCTATTATGAAATTTTAAATCCTTAATTAAAGATCTCCATTACCTGAGCAAATAGCTTCTTTCGCGTTCCGATTCCGATTGGTACGGCGTTGTACCTATGGGCGTATTAGATGTTTTCTTGGACAAGTTTTTGGATTTCGAGGAAGAAAGTGCTTGAGGCATTGGATTCGATACATTGACACTTTTTGAAATTGGATACCAAGATGGCCCCTCAGATTGGTCCCGAGACTGATATATCGGATAAGATGTTCCAGCTTGGTAGTTTGAATTGCCAGAGGATGTATTAGATGGGTACCAAGACCAGTCTTGATGATATTGTTCCTGAGGATTTGCAGCAGGAGGGTACCAAGATGAGCTGGATTGATCCCAAAATTGATTCGAAGAGGAAGATCCTTGATGGTAGTTTGGATCTTGGTACGAAAACATGTCCAGTTGAAGCTGTTCGAAATAAGATAACCAACCATCTGGATCTTCTCCGGTTGCCTTAGCCCTTTTAATAACGCAGAGAAGGAATGTTGCCATGAAAAATGCGAATAAATACATTCTATAAATTAAAAATGAAAATTTTATTCCAATTGGCATCCAGGACTATACTATTTTATTGTCAATCTTTGGATTTTCGAAGGTTTTTTGGATTTTTTAATATATGTATTTTATGTATTGGAAAAAATAATACATCAAATGATATAGAAAAATTTTATTTTTGTTATATTTACATAAAAGAATCGAAAATTTATAATGAATATTGAATTATTGGTATGAGGTAATTTTTTTAAAAAAGTAGTTTGATTCTAATCTTTTCTTCTATAATATTCATTTTTCTATGACGGGGGGAACAGACGTAAGTAGGAGAATCGATACCCTCCAATTTGTAATTTCATTGAATTCTATTAAAAACGTAAAAATAATTGTAAAAATGAGGAAATTAATTTATTAACTATGGAAAATTTCAATTCTCTGAATTACGAAGATATATGTATTTTTGGAAAATTCCAAACAGTATTAATTAGTAAAATTATTTAAAATTTAGAATTTAATAATTATTCCTTATCCATATGCTTTATATCGAGTTGGAAATCGGTAAATATCATTGAAAAAGAATTTGGAAATAATAAGGTTTTAAACATTTCTGAAAGCGCCCATAAGACATCTCGTCGTTTAAGCGCACAGCACCAAAGATTTATATCAAAAAATAGTAAATGTAACAAAAAAACGTAAATTACCGCGTTATCTCAATAAGTGCAATTACGGTATTAAAAAACAAATTAAAACAAATTTCAGATGCGAGTTAAGAGAAAACTATGTCCTGAATGCAGCTTAGATTCCATAAAATAATTGGGGAAATTTGAAGTCATCGAATTTTTGCTTGGCAATCAAAATTTTTTTTCATAGATAATGTAATAAGAATGTAACTTATTATCGAGTCGATAAAAACTTCATAATTTTTTCTTTTCTATAATTGGACGTAAAACTTTTAGGGTGAGCACACATTTACGGACTGAACATTTGCGGACTGAACAAATGCGGACCGACATTTGCGGACCAAAAAATTTCAAAAAAAAAAATATAAATAATTGAAAACTAGTATTTTACATAGTTTACTTTCGGTCGGATTTTCTAAAATTTTCACAGACCTCTATTGGATTTTCAAAAATTTTCAAAGGCCTTTTCAAATTTTTCAACCTCGGATTTNGGGGGGGGAACAGACGTAAGTAGGAGAATCGATACCCAACAATTTGTAATTTCATTGAATTCTATTAAAAATAATTGTAAAAATGAGGAAATTAATTTATTAAATATGGAAAATTTCAATTCTCTGAATTACGAAGATATATGTATTTTTGGAAAATTCCAAACAGTATTAATTAGTAAAAATTATTTAAAATTTAGAATTTAATAATTATTCCTTACCCATATGCTTTATATCGAGTTGGCAATCGGTAAATATCATTGAAAAAGAATTTGGAAATTATAAGGTTTTAAACATTTCTGAAAGCGCCCACAAGACACCTCGTCGTTTGAGCGCACAGCACCAAAGATTTATATCAAAAAATAGTAAATGTAACAAAAAACGTAAATTACCGCGTTATCTCAATAAGTGCAATTACGGTATTAAAAAACAAATTAAAACAAATTTCAGATGCGAGTTAAGAGAAAACTATGTCCTGAATGCAGCTTAGATTCCATAAAATAATTGGGGAAATTTGAAGTCATCGAATTTTTGCTTGGCAATCAAAATTTTTTTCATAGATAATGTAATAAGAATGTAACTTATTATCGAGTCGATAAAAACTTCATAATTTTTTCTTTTCTATAATTGGACGTAAAACTTTTAGGGTGAGCACACATTTACGGACTGAACATTTGCGGACTGAACAAATGCGGACCGACATTTGCGGACCAAAAAATTTCAAAAAAATATAAATAATTGAAAACTAGTATTTTACATAGTTTACTTTCGGTCGGATTTTCTAAAATTTTCACAGACCTCTATTGGATTTTCAAAAATTTTCAAAGGCCTTTTCAAATTTTTCAACCTCGGATTTTCAAAATTTTCCATAGGCACTTGGATTTTCACAAAATCTCAAAGGCCAAAAAATGAAAATTCAAAAAAATGAAAAATTTTTGAAAATCCGAGGCCTTGAAATTTTTGAAAATCCGACGTTTTTCAAATTTTCTGAAAATCCGAGGCCTTTGAAAAATTTTGGAAATTCGAGGTTTGTGAAATTTTTGGAAAATCCTAGGCCACAAAAAATATATTAATTTTTTTGCCATATTTTGGTCCCAAATGTCGGGTCCGCAAATGTTCAGTCCGCAAGTGTCGCGCCACGACTTTTTGCTCAACTTACAAGTTAGGTAAGCGTTTATTCGGTGCTGAGCCGCTGTAGTCTGGCCGAAAACTTTTTTGTTAGGCTTGTTAGACAAAAAGTATAAAAGGCAAAATTGTTCAGAATTTTATGCTGATTCGAATGGTGTAAAAAATTTTCCGAAATTTTAACAAAAAGTTCGAAATATTTCTCTTTTAGAAATGTTCGAAATTTTTTTCATAGATTTGATTTTTAACAAAATCGAATCTATAAACCCAAAAAATTAGAAATGAATTCTGCCTATTTCATAAATGTTGCTTAGCAAGCTTTAAAATTTTAAATTACATCGGACCATTTATCGGTTTTTAACATCCTAAACCATGACACAACACCTGGTTTTCATTTAGTCACACTTTAATTATTTTTACTTCGCAAATTTTTTCCGGATTTTTTTGGCTGGTCAGATAACCTTATTAGCTTGGGCATATTTTGGCTTTTTCTTGTGGATGTTTCCTTGGTTAGACAATTTTTAAAATCTTTTGAATGATGAAAGCCATTCTGATTTTTTACGAAGTAGGAATAGCTTTAACAGGCGACTAACAAACAAAATCTTAATTTCAATTTTTCCATTATATCTCAATGATCCTCCTATAAATATGCAAAATTATTCTGACTTGTGAGACGATTATTTTTATTCGATTGGTTGTGGATCACAATCATAATCATAAACATCAACTGTGTCGAAATCAAAATGTTGTCATCAACATATGTAATATCAATATTTTTATTGTCTATTATTATACAGTAGTCTCAGTATCATTTCCCCACTCTTCTGCATCATTTCACTTTCTTATTCTCTCATCTCCTAGCAAATACTTTCGGCAATCATTGCCGCGCCCTTCGGAAGTGTCCTGACATTTTCTGAGTTTATTTCCATTGATCGTGATGGTTCTGTTACTGAAAAATTTTTCTTATCAAAGTCCACCTCAAACAAATTTTCTTCGTTTTCTCCAAATTTGATCCAGTTAAACGGAAAGGTATGCACAAAGCATTTGAGGCAGGTTGGGACGGAGAGAATATATTTTATCTTAAAAAATTATTCACAATATATTGTATATTGTTTTTTAATTTAAAATTAAAATGCTATGATATCGAAAATCCATTTTTGTCTATTAAATAATTAATAAGTTAATATTTAGGTAATCCGTTACTTTCCTGCTAACGAGTTTTTAAGGGGAGGGGCAAGTTTTTAATAGGGAGGGGGCGCCCAAG
>LDKF01002995.1:9161-24489 GCA_001026735.1 Rotylenchulus reniformis | reverse complement strand
AAAATTTTCTCCGGCGGCCCCTATCGGGGCCGCCGGCACTCTTCACATTAATGTGTAATTTCAAAAACTTAAACAAAAAACTGATCAAATTTCTTTAAGAAAAGGATCTAATATTCCAAAAAAATTTCTCCGGCGGCCCTTCTCAGGGCCGCCGGCGCCCTCAAAAACAACGAATTTCTAAAAAATAATGCCAAAAAAGTTATCAAAATTTTTTAAAGAAATCATGCTGATTTTTCAAAATTTTCTCCGGCGGCCCCTATCGGGACCGCCGCCACCCCACAATAAAATTATTCTTTAAAAATAAAAAATGATTAATTTTCTTAAGAGAAGAGCCTAATTTTTCAAAAAAAAAATTCCGGCGACCCTATCGGGGCCGCCGGCGTTCCCCAAATCCTGAAAAAATTTCTTAGAATTGCCTTGTTGAAAATATTAGTCAATTTTTTCTGAAAAGTCAAAATAGCAAAAAAATTGCCGAGGTATGTTAATTTTTCTTTTTTTCAGACCCCCCTTGGAAAGGAAAAAATTAATTTTTAGTAGGGATTTTCATTAAGCAGACCCCCCTATGGAATTTTTCCAGACCCCCCCATGGTCAAATCCTGGCTACGCCACTGGACCGCCGCCTCCCCTTCAGGTCGTATCATAAAAAAGTTACCTTTTGTATTCACGCGAGCATAACTCCACAATTAAAGAACTAAAAAATCTACTAATTTCAGAAATGATACTTCTGGCACTGGTTAAAAAAACGTTACTTTTTGAAAACCCACTAAAAGGGTCCCCCTTTTTGGGCAAAAATGAATTTTTTTTGTTTTTTTCCAATCCTTTTGCTCAAAAAGTAGTTAAAAGGGTAAAAAACGCAAAAAAAAATTTTTTTTGGTTTTCAAATGAAAAGGGTCCCCCCTGTTGAATTTTGGGTTTTCAAAATGTAACGTTTTTTAGCTAGTGCTATACTTCCATATGTCCTCTATATTTTTGCTTTTTGGACCAATTATCATTATTGTTGAAATTCTCGAGAAAAAAATTCCCGAAGTGGCCAAGGTCAAAAATGGCCAAACCGGTTTTTCGGGTTTAGACCGGATTTTTTACTGGAAATTTGGGTGCTTATAGACCCATATTGTAGCCCATGGGATGCTGCATCGAATACAAAAAACCGCATCTCGATTGGTCCACTCTTTGATTTTTTATGAATTTTCAAACTCTAAAATCGACCAAAAAATGGCCATTTTTCTTAAGAGATTTTATTGAATTTTCACTGGAAAAAGACAAACCGAAATAAGCGGATTTCAAGCCAAAATTGCAAAATTCATAAAAAATCAAAGAGTGGACCAATCTACTTCGGGTTTTTTTATTCGATACAGCATCCAATAGGCTCCATTTACACCGCTGGAGTCGAACTTCCATCTCATCTTTAAACCGGTTTTAAACACGAAAAACCGGGTTGGCCATTTTTGACCTTGGCCACTTCGGGAATTTTTTTCTCGAGAATTTCAACAATAATGATAATTGGTCCAAAAAGCAAATATGTAGAGGTGATATAAGAGTATCTTTTCTCAAGTTTTTAGATTTTTTGATTCTTTAATTGTGGAATTATGCTCGCGTGAATACAAAAGGTAACTTTTTTATGATACGACCTCTGGTATAATGAAAAAACCCTAAGTAAAAAAAAATGATCAAATTTTTTTTCTCCCAACCGACCCCAATTGATGACATTTCAAAAATCGAAACAAATTTTTTTTGAAGCTTGCCAGAGGCCAAAACTATAAAAGCCAATATATTTAAAATTACATATCTTTTCGCCTTCTTATTTTTCAATTTTCCTTAAAATTTCTGAAATTTTTCAAAATTTTCCAAAAATGCGAAAATTCTTTGTTTTTAGAAAAATATCAAAAATTTCAAGGAATTTTGAATAATTAAAAAGCTATACTAGTAAGATAGAACATACATTTCTGCATATATTATTTAAGTTTAATACTTTTGAGTGAGTCAGTTGGATGTCGCTTTTCTGCAAAGACCCGATTTATCACCCAAATTTATGTCCATAAATTGCAAAATTTTTCAAAAAATTTCAACTGGCGAGCTTTTTTTTACCTTGCCGACGTATGCCCTCTTCCCCTGTCTAATAATTAATAAATTTTAAACAATTTATCAATCATTGCAATCACATTATGATATGTCATTATATACTTTTTAAATTATACATTTATTCTTAAGATTTGCTCGAACATTCGAATTTTTTGGAAGAGGATGATCCGACAGAGGTGGATGACGAGTTGCCGATGGTCTGGGCCGGTACAAACCACTTCATTTCAAGGTTTCTATCTCATTTAATCTTCATTTGAATTCTCTCGCAATTGGTCTTTTAAAGCATGGACATCACCAATTTCCTCGACCATTACTCCGATATTCGTGAAGAAGTCCGCCGCTTATTGCCAATATCTCATCAGGGTGATTTTAACGAGCGATTGTTCACAATTCGTCGAAACCTGGGAAGCGTGGAAGTCCAGCTCAGAAATGCTGGCGAAGCATTCACTACACAAAATGAACAGGTAATAATCTTTCGTTGGTAGGCAGGAAGAGGGTGGGAAGGTCGAGCTGGGTTCGTCTATGAGGATCGGGAAGATTTGTATAGGGAGAGGGCACCAGGGCTGTGCACCGGACCTCAATAAAAAAAAAAGCCCGGCCCGGCCCGTCGACTACTAGGCCCGGAAAAAATTTTTACCCAAATTTTTCCAAAATTTTTAAAAAAAATTTCCAAAAAATTTTTGGCAGAATTTTTTACCATTTTTAAAAATCATATTTTTATCAAAAAAGCATAAAAATACAAGACGAATTCGAATAATATATTTTTGCATCCTTAGATTCGAATAATATATTTTCGCATCCCTTCGTATCCTTAGACAAAAAGCCATAAAGGGTCTAAAATTACAAAATTTAAAAAATTAATTTGAATTGTTTTTTCCTAGCTGGATCGACTCCACGAAGAAGTACATCAAGCAATGTTAAGTTTGCACCCGAGCTCGTCCAGTGACGGTTTTACTGATCCTCTTCGCCGTTTCCTTGAAGATGGCGGTAATAGCAATGGCAATTCACTGCGTCGTTCCACCGGACAAATTTCATTGTTATCAACATCAACTCGCCCTCATGGTGGATTTCCTCAAGCTGGCTTTGCAACTCGCTCACGTCCTCCACTGCGCCATCATCTGGTAGATATCTTGTCCAGGTAAATATTTATTCAAAAATATTTCTATTTTATGTGTTTATTGGTTTTCAATTATCACAGACTATTGATTTATTTTTAAATTTTAAGCATTTGTCATTTTTGAAATTATTTATAAGAATATCTTCAAAACAAACTTATTGATCTTTTTTCTCTTAAGCTTTAATTTATTATCAATTTTTAAAAACTATCAGAACATATTTATTTTAGACAAACAAAAATACAATCATTTTCTTCCTATTTGTTATTGCTTAATATCCTGAATAACAATTTTAGTGATGATGAAAACGACCTCAATTTTGGCGTGCCAATAAATTCCAATGTGGAAAATCCGTTGTTTCTGCAAAACAATTATCTGGGAGTATGTTCAGGAGGGGAAAAGATGATGATTATTAACAATAATTTATTCTTTTAGCGTATTGAACGAGGCACTCAAGTCATCTGTCGTTGTTTTCTCTGCGATCTCGATTTCCCATTCAGACAAAATCCCATTGTGGAGCATGTCAACGGGCAGCGCCACCGCCGTTTGGTGCAGCGCAATGAGTCAGTTATTTATATTTTTTGAGTTGAAAGAATTAATATTTATTTTTAGGGAGGAGAATTTCTCAATTATCTTCGGTCATAATGCGGCAGACGAGACGCCAGCTAACGAGGAAATTAATCGAATCTTTGGTCGATACATATTTGGAGGAAACAGAGGAGGTGGAATTCGGAACAGTTGGGTTGGAAGAGGAGGATCGGGCCGAGGCAGAGAGCTCAGAACTAGAGGAAGATGGCCTGGACGGGATGATGAAGACAGTGTAACTGATGGATTTGGAAATGGAGGATTCGGAGGCAGAGGGAGCGGAAGATCCGGTATGGGAAGAGGAGCATGTACGGGAGGAAGAGGAGCATGCACAGGTGGAAGAGGAGCATGGACAGGAGGAAGAGGGTTTGGGAACAGAAGAGAAAGAATTGGACATTCGGCATCCGAAGATGACAACAACACTTTTGCAAATGGAGGATTCGTCGAAAGAATGGAGCGAAACGGAAATAATGGACTCGGGAGATTCGGAAGCAGAGGAGGAGGAGGGCTTCGAGGAGCCACGAACAACAACACAAATGCAAACGTCGGAGGATTAAGAGGAGGCAGATGCTCTCACATAAATGAAACAACCGAAGACAGTTGGAATCCAAATCTTGTGGATGGATGGGGCGGGTTTGACGGTGAAAACGGATTTACTAATGGAGGTTTTGGAGGAGGAAATAGAAGTGAAGAGTTTGCGAATGGTGGTTTTGGACGTGGGAGAGGAAGAGGAGCTACTCGCAACAATACTCAGAGAGAATTGGCGTCTACAACAGAGGAGGGGGATGTTTTTGCGAACTCCGGATTTTCTACAGTTGCCATAAACAATGAACAAGAGCCCAGAAACATAGGTGGGAATGGGACAGGGGGAGCAACGGGGGCAATTGCCCCCCCCCCCATCGCGGGAAAAATTAATTTTTTTACGGGATCAGGAGGAAAGAGGAAGAAAAAATAATTGAAAAATTGACCAAATTTCTTAAGAAATTGTCCTAAAATTCTAAATTTTCTCCCGACCGGAGCCGCCAGCACCCTCCAAAATACCATGAAATTTCTCCAAAAACATGCCTTGAGCAAAAATTTACAAATTTCATTAAAAAAGAACATAAATTTTCAAAATTTTCTCCAACAACCCCTCTTGGGGGCCACCGGGGAGGAAAAATTCAGAGGAAAATTTATGCTCCTGCCCCCCCTCCCACCGGAATCTTGGCTACGTCCCTGGAATGAGAACGGCATTTTATTATTTTTAGCTTAGGTCAGGTTGATTTTAAAGGCTTATTGATTGGGATTAACATTTGGTCTTTTTCAGAAAACCTCATGAATATTTTTCTCAGGTAATCACAGCAATTTTGGACGATTTTGTCGCCATCATAACGACACAAATCAGCGAAATGATGGCCCCCGTTCACACACTTCGACATCCGCAATTTCATCGCCATTTAGGACTCTATTGGGACAACGTCCATTGGTTGATGTGCAGCCCGTGGATTATAACCATTGGGGATCTGGAAGACCGGACAATGGATGGGATCAATCGATTTCCAACAATCATTTGTTCGATGGAGAGGGAATCATAATTGATTTGGTACGCTTTTTGGTTATATTGGTTTTTATTAGCATTTTTATCATTTTGTGTCAGTGATATTCATATAAAACATATTATATTGATTTTCATAAAGTAAAATTTTTTCAGGTAAATTCACAAAGCTCCACAGATGGAAGTGCACCGGAGGAGGATGGACAGGGACCAGTTGTTGGGGCACTGATGTCGGACGGTGAACAACATCCGCACCAGGCACAACAACGACAACGCACCGCGGATGAGGAGAACAACTGGTGGGGTTCTGCACCGTTATTCCATGCATCTGCGGCGGCGGTCAACAATTCCACATTTAGGTCCATCATAGAGTCAGACGATTTGGCAAACATTCTTCAGCGACATGCATCGAGTCAACAACAAGAAGCGAATCTGCAACAATCCTCATCTTCGGTTGCAACCACACAGAACACGACGAATCAACCGCAAATGTCGGCGGCAGCGACCGAAACGGCCCCCTCAGTCGAAACTATACCAGTCAAAAGTCGACCGCAACCATCAGCAACAACTGCAAACTCGGCGACTCTTCCACCAACCACTTCTGCAGCACCACAGGGGACTTCATCGTTTGCCAGCGATGTTGATTCAACCGTATCACCAACGACAACTGCTACACAGCCTTCTATTTCGGTAGATATGCTCATTAAAATTTTTATTAAACGTTTGATTTTAACGGTTAAATAATTCTTCCAAATCGTTTTTGACTTTGTAAAAACGATTTATTTAATATTATATTGAAGAAACTACGCCAGAAAAATGCCGAATAAAATGAAATTTAAACAAATATATTTTATTTTATTCTTAAATTTGGTAGAAGTCACGGCCAACACACAATTCGAACCGTATCAACGGCGTCATTCGCATGAAAAATCGTGAGGTTCAACTCAGCCAGCTCGGGCGCAAACCAAATGGGGCTGGCGGAAGTTCTTCATCGACGGGTGGTCCTTCCTGAGTATAGGTGTGCCTATCTTATTTGTTCTTTGGTGTGTGCCTATTCTATATTGTCCCAGAGACATTTCATCATTTTTAAATTTACGGGACTCATTCTTTAATTTTTTTTACAGAACTTCAGGTCATTATTGTTTTTGACTCTTCAACTCTTCATTATTGTTTTTTGCAAGCTTCAAATTAAAGTTTCATTTTATAAAGAGATCTTTTTTCTTTCAATATTTGGGTAATTAATAGAACATAAATTTATAATATTTCGTCTATCTTTACTGCTAAAGTTAATAAATAATATTAATTACCCCATGAAAAATGGCTAATTTATTTAATTGGAGATTATGATTTTCGATTTGAATTTGTTGGTTGAATTACTTATCTTGCCTTATTTTTATTAATTATTAGCATAAAATGTTTTCGGTTGGATGATCCATTTAAATTTGTTGTTTGGGGATAAACAATTGGCACATTCTTATACCAAAACACAGAATTAGAAACGCAAAGGGCAGAGATGAAACCAATTTTATGTTTCAAGCGTTATATTGGGAATCATTAATTTTTATAGGACTTCGAAAAATGGGGTTTTCACTGATTGAATTCACTAAATTACAAAGAATTTTAACTTATTGCCATTTAGATTTGCAAGTACAAAAGTGCATCCCTTTTTGATTTTTCGCAATTAATCATTATTATGCGATTAATGACCTTCGTCATCCTCTCCCTCCATTTCTTCACTCTTCTCCCAATTCCCTAAATATGCAATTTTCGATTTTTCTCAATCATTTTTTCCCACCAATCCCTGATCAGTTCCGCCTTCCCCACACTCTTTGTCTCCAGCTTGATCTGCTGGTACCATCCCTTCAGCACTTTTTCTCTGTACTCTTCCAATATTTTTTCGTCAATCTCTTTGGCCAATTGTTCCTCCACTCTTTGGCCCCATTCCTTTCCTTCGCTCAAATCACTTTCGCCGTTTTGTTCCCTTCGAAGCTTGAAGCCAACCAACCAAATTTTACACAACGGTCTCCTAAAGTAAATTGGAAAAATGGATTTAATTACAAAAAATCGATTTACCGCCAAGAAAGTTCGGAGGGGAGATTACTGTACTCAATAGTATGCGGTAATACCACACTCCACATTTACAGTTAATCCATTCACCTCCTACTATTTTCAAATTGACTGATTTCCCAATTTAAGTTTTCTTATTTATTCCCAAAAACCCTAAAAGCCTAAAACTGACGAAAAATGACCCATTGAAAGGAACACTTTCGTTTCAGTCTTTTTCAAAGCTCAAAATGAGTTGGGACTCCTTTTTATTTTTAATTTCTATTTCGCTTTTCCGGCGGTTTTTTAGAAAAATTAAAAAAAAATCTAGATTTTTCTTAATTTATGGACATTTTTGGGTCCGACGACCTGAACTTGGGGTTGTTGGTCAGGACAGGTGCGGGACACCGGAATGCCCGTGCCAGCTCCCTGTCTGGCTTCACGTGACTGTACTCCACCGTGTCCCCCATGACCTGGTCAAAGCGCAACAGTTCTGTCCGCATTCTCCGCTCCACAAATGCGCAAAATTGGTCAATTTGCCAGCGGAAAGTGACGATGCACGCGACCACAGCGAAGTGGTGGTACTGTAAGAGAGCAAGAGGGACATCGGAGATTGACGAAAATCCACATTTATTATTTGAAAAGGATAAAGCAGGATATCCGAATTAATAATCCTTTGCCCTACCCTAAATGTACCTTTTTAGTGAATTTTTCAATCGGAAACAATTTGCTGAATTGGGACTTATTCGGTGGATCTGTCAGTGTTCTGAGGTGGAGATTAGCTGCAAAAATCAAAAAATATATAATGGATTAGGTAATTAGCTTTGATGCCGATTGATCCGATCGATCTGATCAGCCCCCTCCCCCGATCAATTTGCACCTTCGCTGAATTCCTTTTGGATGATTTTGAAGGTTGATCTGTTGATGTTGCAGGACGCATTTTGGGCCAAACTGCTGGGAGTGATGATGGGCATCAGCGAGTCGGCGGAGGGACGCCAGCTGAGGGCGTCGAATGGTCCGCCGACCGTGTCCCGGATCAACTTCAGAGGCATTGGCCAATTCCTAAAAGAAATTTGGCCATAAAATGGTATCAATTGTCATGATAATTGGGTGGTTACCATGTGGAGAAGAGGAGCAAAAGTTTGGCGAACAGAAAGGGCACACTGGCAATTGGGTGCCACAAGATCACTTTCAGGGCCATCATCGACAGACTCATCCCGTTCAGGAAGCCGAACACATTCTCGTAGACTCCGTTGCCTTGGAGATTATTTTTTAAAAATAATAATCACCGGTAATGAGTACTTTTGGCCCATAATTTTAGCAGCGACAGCAATGTTCGGAAGTTGGCGAACTGTTTGGCGTCCCTCACCATTTTTACCATTTGCACATTGGCCAAATAACCTAAAAGTTCCATTTTGATTTGGGTTTTTGATCATCTTTAACCTGAAAGCGATTTGAGCATCACTTCCGGGGGTTCCCTCTGTCTCCCCAGCACTTCCATCAGCCAATGGACCTGCGTCGGTCCCAGAGGATCTTTCGGAAGTTGGGAAATGCCGGGAATTATGACGAAAGAAATGTCGAAATCGATGCCGGAAAGTCGGAATTCGAGCAGGGGAATGTGCACACTCGGGATCCGGGACAACAGCTCAACTCGCGGGTCCTGAAAGGAAGAGTGGCGATTGGGTGTGTGGGGAGGGATATGATCAGGGGGTACTGTGCTGGGAAAGTGCGACAGGGTGATACCGTAATACCACCAAGTGATTCTCATGGGGTTACTGTATATATGGGACAACATGTTACTGTACCAATGGGGTTCTGGGGGCTGTTAATCTTCACCTTGCAAAGTTTGCAGTACAGCGATTGGTCCTGGCACACCCTCAGCTCCGTCCTTTGGCTCAAATCGCAATTCTGCGTCCCTCCCCCGTAAAACCTTTCCAATTCCGATTTTTGGTCCAATTTCTTGGGAACGATGCAAATGGCATCGATGTCCGACTGGCGCGAGTGCGCGCCCAGCAGATACGATCCAGTCACCACAAGTCGCGCGTCGCCGTTGGACTAACACAAAAAATGATAATTTAAATTTAAAATTTATTTATTTTGGCCACTTGCCCATTCCGAGACTATGCCTTTTGCGTCATTTAAAATTGTTTCGGCAAATTCATTTTCGGAGTACCCATTCTCCGCCAGAAGTTCATTGATCTGAACAAATTAATTTATTTTTTTCCCTTTTTCCATATTTTACCCATTGTTCTTGGTTGCCACATTCCGGACAATTGGCACTTCGGAAGAATATTTGTTGCGTATTTTCCGGGAATTTGGGGCCCAAATACGTTGTTATCATCTTTGGAGTTTGGTTTCCGATGGATTGGCCAAATTGGTAAAACAATTCGCCATCTGTCACCGAAAATGAATCTTATCTGGCCTTCAACCTGATCAATTTACCGATTGTCTGTTGTGCCTCCAAATTCCTCCAATTGTGCAACGAATCGCCAAATTGGCGGACTCGGTTCTTCGCAGTGACCAGCAGCACGAACAGCGCATAATTCTGTTGGGATTCGCCAATTTTTGCCCAAATCATTTGCTGTGCCTTTCTCTCGGCCCAAATGATCGTTTTGGCCAAATTGTTCCGATGCAATTGGTACCTTACAGCCTCAACACTCTGTTCGTCCTCTCCGATTCCTGCACTATTTCCCGCTTCTTCATCACTCTGTTCCTCTCCAGTTTCCACACTATTTTGCCCACTTTTGCCCTCTGCCACCATTATGCTCCTCTTCAGCAGTTCCATCAGTTTCCCCTGCAACCCATCCAATTCCTCCTGATCACTGATCTCATCTCCGATCAGAATCCCCCGCTCCATCCCCCTCCACTCCTCCCTTAGCTCCCTCGCCATTCTGTCTGACCCGATCGGCAGAATCCCGGCCCTGTCCAGCTGGTCCAGTACTCCCAATCGGCCCCAAACTTCGTTCACAAAGGCCCCAATGTCCAGCAGTGTGCGCTTCTTCTCGGATGGATGGAGAAGGAACGCAAAGTATTTTGAGAACAAAAATGTGTCAGAAGTGAAATCTGAAAAAGGAACCAGAAGGGAGGAATTGAACCGGGGATCTGTTGGCCAACCGACCCAGCAGTCTGACTTGGTCGAATTCGCTTCGGTCAAACTTGGACCATCCACTGTTGCTGCTGTTGGCGGTGCTTGGTCTGCTGCCAATGCTCCTTTCGGACCATTCACTTTTTGTGCTCTTCGGACTCTCTTCTTCCTCTTCTTCCCTTTCTTCATTTTCTTTCTTTCCTTCCTCTTCCTTTTCATGTTCCTTCTCTTCCCTTCCCTCTTCCTGTTTGTCTTCTCCCCCTTTCCCATTTTCTTTCTTTTCCTCCTCTTCCTTTTCATGTTCCTTCTCTTCCCTTCCCTCTTCCTGTTTATCTTCTCCCCCTTCCTCATTTTCTTTCTTTCCTTCCTCTTCCTTTTCATGTTCCTTCTCTTCTTTTCCCTCTTTCTTTTTGTCTTTTCCCTCTTCTTCCCCTTCCTCATTTTCTTTCTTTCCTTCTTCTTCCTTTTCATGTTCCTTTTCTTCTTTTCCCTCTTCCTTTTTGTCTTTTCCCTCTTCTTCCCCTTCCTCTTTTTCTTTCTTTTCCTTCTCTTCCTTTTCTTCTTTTCCCTCTTCCTTTTGGTTCTTCTTTGTGTCCTCCTTTTCCTCCTTATTCTCTTCTTTCTCTCCCTCTCCCTCTTTTCCTTTCTCCTCCTCCTCCTTATTCCGTTCTTTTTCTTCCTCCTCCGTTCCGTTATTTTTCTTCCTTTCATCGACGCCTTTTTCCCTCTTCTCCTCCTTCTCATTCCCTTCTTTATCCTTCTTCTTTTTCTCTTTTCTTTCCTTTTCTTCCTCCTCTCCCTTTCTTTGTTCTCTCTCCTCCTCCTCTTTCTCTCCCTCTTCCTCCACCCTCTCCTCCTCATTCTGTACTTTTTCCTTCTTTTCTTCTTTTCCTTTCTTTCTCTCCCCCTCCTCTTTCTCTTTTCTCTCCCTCTCCTGCTTCCTTTGCCATATCCGTTTCTGTCTCTGCTCTGTCCTGCTCCTTTTTTCTCTCACCTCTCTCCTTTCCCTCAACTCTCTCTCCCTCTCCTCCTCCCTGATCAGTTCCGCTATTGTCCGATCAGCTATTTGCTGCTTCTTCTTTTGCTCTTTTTCTTTTCCCCAGATTTTGTGTTGTCTCTCAAATTCTTCGTCCTTCAAATAGACCATTTCCAGCAATCTCTTTGCAAATTCCGGGCCAACAAGTTCGGCCAAATTCTTCCAGTTTCGGTGCCTTTTGAACCCTGGAAAGGGTACCTTTTGATCACTTTACTGACGTAATGGAATGCAAAATCCCTCTTTTTATAACTTTTGGATGAAAGTTTTATTCGAATGAAGCAGTGGCGGCATGCCATTATTCATTGCGAAACATCGAATTTTAAAATTGTGCTATTCAAAGGGGCAAAAGTTTTTGAAGCCGAAGTCGGAATCAGACGATTTGAACAACGCTAGATCCCACCCATCATTTTCCACTGATGCTTACCTTCTCTCAATTGCACACGGAATTCGCTGATGTCCAAGCACCGGAGCAATGCTTCAAAATGCCTGTTCCACAACCATTGCTCAAAATCTCGATCTCTCTCCTGCTCAAGTGGCTCCGGCTTCAGCCTCCTCTCATCCGCATCCCTTACCCTGCTACTCTCCGGTCCTTCCGGATCCTTCTTCTTGCTCTCCGGCCCTTCCGGATTCAGTCGTCTCTCCTTCCCTTCCGCATCCCTCCCTCTGTTGTTCTCCTTCCTTTCCGCATCCTTGCCCCTGCTGCTTTTCGGCCTTTCCGCATCCCTTCCCCTCGTGCTCTCCGGTCCTTNTCCACTTCCTCCTCCTCTTCGCTGTCAATTATCTCCTCAAATTGGTCCTCCATCCACTTCTTCGTCCTCTGCCACCTTTTCCTGTCCATCGCCGACTTTTCCTCCTCCTCCTCTTCCCATCCGATCCAAATCCCAATGGTGACTGCCACCCTCCCAATTGCTCTGGCCCCTTTGTCCTCCTCGAACATTGCAATTTGATAATTGACAATCATTGCCAAAATGTCGTCGAACCCTTAAGCAAAGGAACTGGATCATTTAGACCATGTTTAATTAGTCTTTGGAAAGGGAAAAATTTAGGCTAAACAAGGAGGGAGAGAGCTACTCCATTTGAGATAGAGATATGTCAAATTAAGCGGGAGCCCCAAAAAAGCTTTGGGATTCTGTGGCTATTATGCCCATCGCCGATTTGCTGGCAAAAAAAGAATAATAAGGGCTCAAAGTTTACATTCAAAATGGTGGAATGGAGCAAAATATCACTTTTGCAATCATTTGGTCCTAATTTATGATACTATTCATTTTTGGTGATTATGGGTTCTTTCTTTCATCCAATCATTAATTTGTATATTTTCTCGCACTTTTCCGACTTCTCAGCTCCTCCGCATACGGTCTCCCCATGATCTCCGCGTGCCTCTGCTCCCCCACCAATTTTCTGATCCGGCTCCGGGCTCCGTGCCTTTCTCGGACGAACTCTCTGATTTTGCCAATGTCATTGTCCAAAGAGGTCAAGAGATCCCGGGAAATGCCATCGGCATGGATGGACTTTAGAGCCTGAACAGAATTAAGCAAAAATGAATGAAATTAATCATTTTTAAATCTTCTAATGACTCCCTTTAAGTGAATAAATTCCCGGATTTTTTTTTATCAAAAATTACGAATAATTTTATTTTGTTCATTAGAAAGGCCAAAGACCGCATAAAATTAACATGATTCACACAGGGTTGCCCTTTCCAGACCACTAAAATGCGGAATTTGCTTATTTTAGGTCTAAAAAATGCGGCAATTTTGTTGAAAAATGCGGCAAAAAATGCGGAAATTTTATAAATCTTTAAAAAATCAAACAAAATTATTCAAATTGTTTATTCCGCGTATTTCCCATTAGTTTTCACTTTGTCAAGCAATTAAGAGTAGTATTTGGTGGTAATTGGTAATGTTAATGTACATTGTACAGTTCTTTCTCTTGGGTGGTGGCGGTCCCGATAGGGGCCGCCGGAGAAAATTTTGAGAATTTTTGGCCACTTTCATAAGAAAATTGAGGCTAATTTTTATAAAGAAACTTTTAATATATGGTGAGGGTGGGAGGGTGGCAGCGGTCCCGATAGGGGCCGCCGGAGAAAATTTTTTGAGAATTTAGGTCATTTTATTAAGAAAATGGTGATTTTTTGATAAAATTTACAAAAATCCAAAAATGCGGCAAATGCCGCATAAATGCGGCTATTGGGCAACCCTGGATTCACATATAGTAATTAATTCGTAAAATCGGGACCTGATATGCCTTGCGCTGTTCCTCCTTATCACCGCACTTCTCAAAATTCCAATTTCGAATTGTTTCGGGCCTTAATGATTTGGCTGCCATTCTCTGCAATTCTTCGGTTTTTTCCACAAATTTTGTGAAAAGGTGAAGCACACAAATGCCCTGGCCCAACATCTCGTCCTGGCCCAATTGGACAAATATTTGGCGCCGAATTTGGCCCAATTTGTCCCTCAGTGCATCCAGCACGGGCCCCTCCATCACATTTGGGCCAATTTTCAAAACCATTCGGCTGATAATGTCCAAGGCCAGGGGAAGCACAAGTCGGGAGCCGGCAATTTGGGAGGGAACGGAGCCGGAGGGATGTTGGAGGAAGAGTTTGTAGCGGATGGTCTGGGTGAGGATCAGGGGCACATCTGATCAGGTGAAAGGGTAGATGTAAAGGAGACAACTCATCAGCGTGATCGGGACAATTCAATAAAAAGCCAATTGATCACTGTTTGGACAATTTGAGATGCTCAAAAGTCCATTTAGTTCGGCAATTTGCAAATTGTTCCTATCACAGCAGAACAGTGTAATCTTTTGGCCCTTCGCCAATAATCTCAGTCAGATCAATCTCCATCCCTCAGCCTGTCTCCGATCAGTTCGGATTCCTTTGTCCAACTTACCGATCCTCATGATCTCCGGGTACAATTCGTCCATCTCCGTCAGATTCTCCTCCCCGATCAGCGAGTTCAACCCCTGCTTGGCCTTCTCCAGCTCACCGATCTCCTTCATTTGGCAAAAATATCCCTGGATTTCCTTGAACTCTTCGATCAGATCAGTGAAACACAGAAAGTGGAACTTTTCCCGGCCATTGTCCAACAGTGCCGGGTAAATCTGTCGTTTCATCTCGGCCTCATCGTACTTGGGCACCACCCAATCGCCATTGTCATCCACAGAGAGAGGGTCATTCTTTGAAAAATAAAATTGTTTTAATTTAGAAGAAAATATTCTGATCCATTTCGTCGTCTGCAATGAAACTATAAGTTGCAATTTGCAAAGTCTCTAAAATATTTTTTCCAATCATATCCCTAATCCTCATAGTCATTTTATATCGTAAATCGTAACGCATATATGTAGGTATGTCTCATCAGTGTTATGTCGGATCCGTTGTTCTTTAACATTGTTACCGTACACTTCTCATTACTCTGCCAACCATGCTGTACCATATCAATTTTACCGTATCCCTCACTCACCAGCAACACTAATTCTTCCCCCTGCAAATATCGGCACCACTGGGCACTGTTTTCTTGCAGCACTTTGTTTTTGGCCAAATGGGTCAGGAATTTGTAGTGCAGGTAAATGGCCTGTTCCGGGACGTCGAACTTTGTCGGTAACCGCTTGAAAGCGAGCTTCAACCCTTCCACCGTCGCGCGGAAGGGGGATCCGGCAGAATCGGGCAAAGAGTCGGCAAAGTCCAAAAGGCGCCAGGTTTTGCGGGATTGGGACCAGAGAGTGGCGAGCAGGTCCAGGTGGGCGGAGGAGGAGGAGGAGGAGTGGGGGAAACCGCGCAAAAAGTCCAGATAGGCACGGAGCAGGGCATGGAGGGTCGGACCTGCAGAAGCGAATGTGGAAGGAAAGGGATTGGAGAT
>LDKF01002991.1:0-14155 GCA_001026735.1 Rotylenchulus reniformis | reverse complement strand
TATCTCTATTCCGACGCCACACTGCCCTATTAGCGGATTCGAATCCCTGCGCACCAATAGGTTAACCAAAATTTTTAGATAACTAAATATTTAGACCTATTTTTCGGGCATTTTTTAAGCAAAAAATCTTTTTTTTCCGGACATTAAATCTTAGGTATAGTATTACCGATCACTATTTTCAGCAAAACTGGCGACCGGTGCCTTTGTCAAATCTCTAATTTAGAGTAATTTAACAGAATTTCAGACAATTGTGTGTTATGATTTTAAGATTAATATGGATATTGCTTACATATTAATCAATATCCAGATTAATATGGATATTGCTTACATGCATATCAAATCTCACTATTGACTTAAATAATAATTATAAATATATTTCGATAAGAAAATGGTTGGCAACCAAATGGTTACCACTGTTGTCGCGCCCAGACAGAGTTCCATTTTCACCTCAAGAGGGACAAAACATAAAAAGACAAGAGCAACAAAAACGGCAAAAATCGTAAGATCGGACACGAATTCGGAGTGTCATGCCCGAGAAAAAAATGAGGGTGAGGTCAATCGCGGGATGAATCCGCAGAAACGATCGATGAGCTTGAAGTTTTAACTTTGTTGGGAATGAGAAGAGATCGAAGTAAATGAGAACCAAAATTTGTATAGATATTATGAATACCTTAATTTTTTATGACTTCGCAGAGGAGTGAGTCTCTATATAAAAAATAATAATGATTTTTTGTAAATTTTATCAAAATAATAAAACAAGTCGTCTCATCAATTATACTCACATCAATTATTTATCGTTGATCCAATAGAATACATATATAGGGGTTTATTACTTTTTTAAATACTTTTTATTCTTTTTTCAATACTTCAAATTTATTTCATTAGATTAATTTTATACTTAACTTTAATAAAATGTACCAAAATAACATGTTGATAGATGCACCTATCATATAAATTTTCGTCCTAGAAATTCTAAGTATAGCATGGACATCATTTGTCAGTTTTTCATGGCATAATCTGATTATTGCACAAGTTGTCAATGCAAAATCGGCATTTGAGATTTTCGACCCATGAGACCGGATCACAACGACCAAACAGTTGACTGCAGCCAGCATTTGTTATGTTGCCTGGTATACAACCTCGTCCAAGAACATAATAAGCAGTCGGTGAATAATTTGGATCCAAAGAACGATATCCTAAAATGGAATATTTTAAGAAATATAAGTATAATAACCAAGTTTTAATCGCCCAAGTCTTATTTAAACGTATGTATGACATTTTGGCGGAAATTTTTAAAAAATTTTGACCGGATCTTTTGAACTAACCGCTTCCAATTTAAATGCATTACTAATAAAAAGAAGATTTTAGAAATTTATTCGGGAACTTTGGAGCGTATATGAAAGCCGGGATTCAAAGTTGATTATATGGAAAAAATTGAAATTTTAAAAGGCTCCACACGGTAGAATCAGTAATAATATAATTAAATCCGCATGAATTGTATTTAAGAGATTTATAAAGTATGCCTGTGGCCACAAAAAATGTTCCAGCGCCGTTATGTTTAAAAAAAGAATCTATAAGTTGAAGCGAATTGTCTGTCTTTTTTCTCTGCTCCTTCTATCTATGACATGTTTTTCTTCATCTAACTTGTGTATGTTTCATGCATACATTAATAGAAAGATGCGTCAATCCAAAATGGCACCAAACCAAAATGTCACCGCATCCAAAAGAATTTTTATTCATAGTTAGACCAAAAACTTTAAAAAGCAAACATATATAGAAAAATATGCCCAGCATTTTGGTTTTTTTGGAATTCTCATACCTCTTTTAAATATTTGATATTTTTCATAATTTTTGAAAAATTCAAAAAATCAGGTTTTTAAGGAAAATTTTGTTCTTTTTATGGGGTATGCAAAAAAATCATTCAAACTAAAATATTGGGTAATGTTTATATAATTTGTTGTTTTAACTTTTGATCTTTTAATGAGCAAAAAATGGTTTTTCGAATGCGATGACTTTATGACTTAGGCGACATTTTGACTTTAATTTTGTTTCAACTTATAAATCATTTTTAAATATAAGAAAATTGGAACATTCTTCATGGCCACCAGTATAACTACCGTTCACACAATTGTAAACAAATTCATAGCACTGCGTGTATCCCGGTCGACATTCTTCGACAGTCATCGGATGCTGTTTATTTTCTTCCAGACAATTTTTATACTCCTCTTCAGTTCCGATATTTGGATGTGAGCAATTCATGAAAAGTCCCCCTCCTTTCTTGCAAGTCATTCCTTTAAAAAGTTAAAAATTATTATTAAAAATAATGCTATGTATTCCCCAAAGAAAAATCAAAAACATACTCTCAAATTGAGTTGTTCGATTTGATGTTGTTGAAGCCTCGAGGCGACATGCTAAAAAATTATTTGTGAATAGGTGAATGTGGAAATTAAGTGTTGAAATTTGAAGGAAATTATAATTTTTTAGATATTCGCTAAATAGTTTGGTCACTATCCCTATTCAACATCTAATTAGTAGCCACAGGCCTTTCTATAAAGCTAATTTATGATATTTTTAGAATTAAAATGATAATGATACAATTTTTCATCATTGCAACTAAATTGATTCCGTAATATAAAAGGAGAAGATTGATCAGCAGCATCAATAAGATGTTTATATTATAAATAACTGCAATCCAAAAAATGAACTGACTGTTGAAAAATACTAAAAATTTTACATTATATAAAAATAATATTAAAAAGGGATTTGGTAACCTTTCGAATTCAAATTTTATTTTTTCGGCAATTTTTTTATTTTGACACATTTTTTACAATATACAATAATTTTATAATACTTACATAGACCATGAATTTATCTCACATTTTAGATTGAGATTTGCAAATCTGCAAAAGCCTAGCCAATGTATTAGTAAGAAAGTTTTTAAAACATGCTTGATACAGTTGTTGCTGGGTCATTTTTAAAATATCAACTGTTTTCTTTTTAAAGCTAGCGGAATTAAAAATATAAAAGATAAAATTATACAAAAATTTTGATCATTTTAAAGACATTTATTGGTATTGGTTATTTGATTCCAATTAGGAAGATAAAGATAAAATATTTTTTATCATATAATTAATTCGATAGGAACTATAATAAAGAAAGAATAGTTATGGATTTTGTATTTTCTAAGGCTCACGGAAAATTGGTGCACAAAAAAACCACACAGGTATATTCCAGAAACTTTTTCAAGGCAGCGTATAAGCCAAAAACTAGGCGGCGTATAAGTCAAAAACCAAAGAAATAATATTTGATTTTTTAGTCTGTTAACTTTCCATAAATTTTGATTATTATCAAAAATTCATAGTTTAATTTTTTCGTTCTTGCTTTCTTCTTCCGAAAAAGATTGAAATAATATAACAAATTTAATAATTTTTAAGTTGTTTCTAAAACTAATTCTAATGATTTTTGCGTCGTACATCAACTATGATTTTTGTTTCGAAAGGTTTGAGCTGACAAATTCTAATAATTATAATCAAAAAATAATTTTTTAATGCTTATTTCGTGCAAGGTTAGTTTTATTTTTGGAAAAAGAACAAAGAGACACTCTGTTCTGCTCAAACCAATCATTCAACAATAGAAAACGAGAAATTGAATTTTTTCTTTGATTGTCTGTCTAGCCTCTCTTTCCATTCCGAGAATGATTTGCTGATCCCCAAGTTATAGCTGGTTCGGAATAGACTCCAGAAAATATCGATCTTGCCCAACCTAATCTATTTTTTATTCTTCTATTTTATTTTTGCGTTTCCGCGACTGTTTGGTCTGATTATGCGACCATCCCTGTACCAAAGGAGTAAACACCGCATGACAGGCCTGCCATTTTGTGCCGCGTGAGTGTCCGGATTACGCGGAGCGGACGTTACGTGGAGCGGACCGGATTTTCCGGATTGCGCTGAGCGGACATAGCCATGTTTTTTTATCGCTCTTAATGCCCCTTAGTTTTAACTTTTTAGTTCTCTTAAATCTTATTATGGTTGTCATTCTGGGGTTGGAGATGATTAAAATCTGTCAACTATTCCATAGAGCCGTCTAATTTCAATCCCATAGGATGTTCCCAGAGCTATCGTCTAGTTGAATTTATGTGAATAATTTAATCATATTTATATATTCATTTTTTTGATAGACCATTCAGAAATTCCATCTTCTGCATCGTTTTTTTAGTTTCAAAAGAAACAATTGAATAGCCTACATGTCTTATGATTGCCTAAATTCTATAAATCTTTATTAAGCCGGATCGAAGTTTTTCACATTAAGACGTGAATTTATCGGAAAAGATTAATGTTTATTTCTATGCCATATAGTTTCAATCATTATAACACATCCAGTTTCCTTACAATTTGAGACAACATTTTCTGTACGCAACTCCTCTTCGTCATTATCAACGTTTTGTTGGTATGTGTGGCCATTGCCAATGAATTTTATGTCGGTATTTTGCATCTTATGCTCATTACTTTTTAGCTCGATAAGTTTGGCCATAAAATAAAAGGCTATAGAACCAAATATTTTTGCTATGGTTAATTAAAGTGAATCTTAAGTGATTTTATTTTCTTGTATGTGAGTGTATGTATTTTCTTGGTGAAATTGGTGCAAATAAATAAAATTAAATTCTTCTCAAAAATTATAAAAAAAACTTTAAGACTTTTTGTCCCAATCACATGTTCATTACAATAAAATTATAAATAATTCATAATCAATTGATTCATTAATATTCGGACATATCCATTATTTGGTCTGATTGTTCGGTGGTGGGACACAAAATGGCTTTCCACTTTTATCGATTTGGCATTGGTAGGCACATCGGACTCTGGCACAAGCTGAAACAAAGAATTTTTTTAAGAAGCTGTTGTGTATGTGCATAAATGGGGGAAGCCCGTGGGATCTAACTTGAATGTCCTTTTTGTTGAATCCAGACATCTATCTCTTGGTCCTCATGGTAGATCTCTGGGTTCAACAGAATCGAATATTAAAAATTGGCCAATTAGATTACAAAAATGCATACCTAAATTAAAATTAAAGTTAGGCAAAAAATTTTCGCATTTCGGAATTTGCCTATTTAGATCGATAGCTGTCAAATGCCAAAATATGAAAAAAGAATTAAAAAATAAATTTTGGCCATAAATTTATTACTTTTACTAGACTTACGATCATTTGACGGGTACTCTTTCGGCACGCAATGTGGCCTTGGGGGGCATGGTGCCCGGATACAGAAAACCTGAACCAATCGACATCGCTGACCTTCAGGGCATTGTTCATCGCAATCTAAAAAACGAAAATAAATGCATTTGAAAGAATAAATAAAAAATACCGTTTGTGCAATCTTTTGGATCCACACAAGATCCATTTACATCCCGCAAAAATCCGGGCTTGCATTGGCATTTTGCTGGTTGACCTGTTACAATAATCAGCCACATTTCCATTTTTGCAATAATTATCTATTTTCCTTTTAAATTTGTTATTTGTTGAGAAATTTTCATAATATAAATAATTGAAAGATTTTATGGCAACACTAAAATGTATTATAACATTTTGAATTGAACTTTTTTCACATTCTGAATATCTAAAATATATATATTTTAAAAAGGTTATTCCTAGTTTTTTATATAGATTTTGCAGTAGGAATAATGGCTTGTCAACTTTAACAATTTGTTGTTTTATTTTAAATTTTGGACAATTTAAAAAGAAGACAATGTTAGAACAGTTTGTCACTTACAAGCTTGATGGCAAATGAAGGGAGGTCTATCGCATCTGTCCTCACAACCAGAACACTCGCGGAACTCCTCGTTCTGTCCTGGACATAATTGTGGTGGGCAATTGCTGAACACCTTTTGAACCGCGAAAGCGGCAACAAAACTGAAGACAACACAAGCAGTGAAGAAGGTCTAAAATCTCAGCTCTAATTTAGTGGACCGGATTATTGCGGAACGATGAAAAATGTAAGAAACTTAATATTGCTTTCTTGGAATGGTAAAGGCTAGACAATTTTAAAAAATTTTTGTTCAATAAAGGTCGGATCCGCCAAAAAAGTAATAGTGCGCAAAAAATCCCGTCCGCAAAATTCGCATACGAATAATAATTACCTTTTCCATTAAAGTGAAGATCAATTGAATACAATTTATTGAAGGATAAATATTATTTATTTATAAAATAAATAAGCGAAAATTATTTGTGTTTTAAGGTGTTATGGAATTTAATAGAATAAATTTGAGTGAAATGGTGTGAATCGACATAACTATGTAGAGAAATACAAAAAAACCAACACGATAAACAATGAATGTGTACAAAAAAATGTTCATTCAATCTGATCATTCCTCGTTAAAAAGTGGTTTCTGATCAGCAAAACTTTTCGATTATTTAACGTTCAATTTTATAGCCAAAAAACTGATAAATATAATTAATTGATAGAGGGCGCCGGAAATTTTTTAAAAAATTTGGCCCATACCTATCTTAAGAAATTTATATACGCTGGTTTCGAATCTGATTTGTTTCGTTTTACAAATTCATCAAATCTATGTCTTTATTATAATATTTTATTTTTTGTGTAGCATAAAAAACTATGTTTTATTAAATCTAAACAGCAGATATAGAATAATCACTTCAGAATTAATTTATCGAATTAAACCATAGAACCCATATCATCTCCAAAATTACTAAATTTATTATGGAAAAATTAAAAAAAATATTCAATACTAATGTTGGGTTTTTTATAGAGAAAAATATAGCAGGCTTATATCTTTCGAAGTAGAAGATTGTGATTCTGGTTTAAAACTGACCCTCTAGACTTTTTAAAACGAAATTTTTTTTATAAAAATTTAATTTTCTTGTTGTTTTTTTATTTAGAACTTCAAATTAATCAGAATGCTGCCAAAGAAAAGATATCTTCAGCTAAAAATTGAGCATTTTTCTCACTTTACTATATCAGAAGATGGTACAAAGCGAGAAAGCGAGGCTATTATGTTCCAAAATTTACTATGGATCCTCCGGGTACAGCCTGTGAGAATGCTTCAACTCCGGATACCAGAGTGTTCGATGTGCGGATTTTGGGTAAAGCAGTAGTTTTTTAGAGCATTCTTTGTTTGGCGCGTTTTCTTGGAAAAATTGCTGATGGGAAATTGATGGTCAAAAATGAAATGCAAAAATCCAGTAATTTTGTGCATAAAATGCTTGAACTCCTCAAAAACCACCTTTCATCGCGGTTCAAATCAGCTTGGTCTACGAATTTCGCCCATTTAGGCCTGACATCTGGCATCAGCACAGGATCTCTCATAAATCATAACACAAAATAATAAGTACATTGATGTCTTTAAGTATGTATATAATTCGAATTTTTAACTTATAAAATAAGTAGTAAATATATAGTTATTTATAACAAATAAATAAATAGCTTAAATGTAAAGTAATAAAAAAAAGTATTGATTCCTTTTTTAGAAAAAAGAGAATTTATACAAAGATAGATGCATTGAATTTAAAATTAGAAAAGGATTCGTTTCAACTAAAAGGAAGGAAAAAATATTAAAAATTTGATAAAATATTTGACATAAATTTGAACAAAAGCATTGAGTGAACATTCATTCAATGAAATTTTTATTTAAATTTTTAAAATGTTAACGGGTTTTCTAAAGACAGCAATTCATTTTTAAAAGTTAATGTCTAGACGTTAATTATTGTTTCTCAAATAACCCAAATTAAAAATTAAATATTTGAGTAAATAGGATTTGCAATTTTCACCAAGCTAAATCGTCACAGAATGAAATTATTTTTATTAATTTTGTTTCTTTCCCTGACTCAAATTTGCATTGCGTTGCCTCATAAGCACTTTCGTATTTGCTCTTCCGGGGGACTTATTTAGAGAATGATTGCTATTTTTTATGCTTCAGCAAAAATAACTCACAATAGTAGATTAATTACATTGCCATTAAGATTCTCATCAGTGGAGTTGCAATATGGAGTATAGCTTTCGAATGATGGCACAGAAAAAAGGCAAGCAAGACCGCGTTGGCCCAATATTGAAACAAACAATCGACTACAAGAACAATAGATTCGGATATTTTATACTGGATTATATTAAGGTAGATGGGATTAAATTGATATTGTATAAAAGGCTATACTAAAATTAGAAAATGATTAATAGGGTCCGCAATCTTAAGGAAATCCATATTTTTTCTGCGCACTCATAATGGCCTGAAAATCACGTAAAACACATTTTTAGCTTTATTAGAACCATCTAGACATCATTTTATAATCCATATTTTCCATATTTTTCCATATTTCGGACTTTTTGTCCATATTCCATATTTCATCCATATTTCGCCATTTTTTAAGAAAATTCCTAAACAAAAATTCCTAAACTATTTCTTTTTTATATTTTTAACAAATAATCTAGTATGAATTTCAAAAATTTCATTATAAATCCTTCCTATTCAAGTGCTCGACCAAATTCCAATGGAAAATTACATTTCCACCGGTAATATTCTAGACGACTATGCTCTAGCAGGCCTTCGATTAGATTTGGCCTTATCCATCGGCACTTTTCCAACAATTTTCTGCTGGAATGAACTTTTGGAAGGCAGATGCAAAGTACGCAATAAACAGTAGTAAAATGAAGCCGGAGTCTTTTTTGGAGCCGGAGCCCGGAGTCGGAGCAAAAATACCGATTATACTACTATCCCTGATGAAGCAGGTCTTTTCCGTCATCCACCACTCATAAATGTCAAAAATTAAAATTTGACAAATCTTCATTCAATCTTGAATTGATCTTTAATTTTCAATTCAATTTCATTATGATGGTTTAGATGGTTTTTCATTCAATCAGCGCCTCGGCCACGTTCAATTTGCGATGGAATAAAATCAGTCCAAAATATGAATAAAGGTATTGCCTAGGCTCTATAGAATTGTTTTTCTTGTCATTTGATTTAATTTTTAAAAATTAAACGGTGGGGGTGAGGAGAGAAGAGAGGAAAAAGCAATTAGTAAACCGTGCTGGGTCGTTTGGGCGAAAAGTGCAAGATGGGCGTTTGGCCACAAAGTGCAAAAATGGAATCCTTGGTTGTGAATTACAAAATGTCTAAAAATTATTAAAACAAAAATATCTAAAATTATCAAAAAAGACCAATCAATTGTTATTTGCAATCGATTCTTCTTAAAATAATTAAGATTCTAATATTAAAGGCGAAATGGCGAAAATATGCCCCTGTTTTTATGACTTTGTTTTATTCGAATTAGTTAATTATTAAATTTCGTATTATTTGGAAAGTTTAGAAAATCAAGCATTATTTTTTGTTATAAGTGTTGCTTTATTGTTTGATTCAAATGGGACCAAGTGCAAATAACCATTGATTGGAATTTAAAAACCATGATATCCAAAAAGAGTATCATTCCAATTGTATTTGATTCAAACGAGAAAGTTCTAGAGAGTTTATCTTTTGACTTTTAGATTTTTTGATAATTTTAAATATTTTTGTTTTAATAATTTTTAGACATTTTGTAATTCACAACCAAGGATTCCATTTTTGCACTTCGTGGCCAAACGCCCTTTATGGGATTTGTACTTGCACCATTCACATCCGACAAAATGTAATCCGATAGAATACCCTCTCGATTTCTCCAGCAAATCTCGAGCCCGCTAATTGAGAGGGAAGCTTTTTCTTAGCACTAATTTGTAGAAGATCTTATCAATCAAGTCTTTACGCACATAGGCGCTAGGCCATTACCATGAAAATGTGTGAATAAAAACAATGTGAAAATATAGAATTGTATAAATAGAAGGACATAATGAATAGAAAAAGAATAATATAAAAGACAATACTATTTTTGTGAATTGGCATTTGCCTCAAAAATTTTCCATTGAGCTTCAAGAGAATCCATGTTACGTTGCATTTTAAGAACAAGTTTTTGAGTCTGTGGAGGGGAATTATGAAGTTTAAGTTTGTTTAAGAGCGGAATATCGGAACGGAGAATGACAGAGTTTGCATAGACAATATAATCATCATTAGTTTCTGATCTTTTTTTGATACATTCTTGGATTAACCTTGATCGTTCCTTGCGCTGTTCTGTCGTCATTTCTTCCCGAATTCTGACGTCTTTGAACGTGCCCTCCCGGACCTTCGGCCTGTTGCGCAATACGTGCTTGGCGGCTCCGTGCGACGGCAGCTGAACTTTGATCGGCCGATGGCGGTTGGGTTGACGTTTGCCGAGGCGGGTGACCGCCGGAGGCAGGCACGAGTACAGTCCGCACTCATTGAGCACGTCCTGGACAAGCGCCACATCCTGTCGCGCCTTATATCCACAGGGCGCTCGGCATCGCTCTCCGGCATGTTGAAGAGCACAAAAAAAGTAAAGATAATCATTATATCCTTAATATAATGATTATCTTTACTTTTTACTATTTCATACAACTATTGATCTCTTAGGGGTACTTTTCCATTTTACCCCCCCCTGGAATTTTTTTAATATTTTTTTTCTGCTAAAATTAACCAAAAATCTTACTGGTAGAAGTGATCAAGGGGTTTTAACATTGCTGAGTTCGAATCTGATGTCAGATTTATCGTATGATTTCGTCAAATCTATGATATTGTGTTGTTATCATCTTTTACACTATAGTGCATTACCAAAATCGGATGAAAACGAAAAAGACGACAAAATCATAGATTTAACGAGATCATACGACAAATCTGACATCAGATTCGAACTCAGCACATGTTAAAACCCCCTCATCACCTCTAAAAGTAAGATTTTTGGTTAATTTTACCAAAAAAAATAAAATAAACAAAATTCCAGGGGGGGGGTAAACTGGAAAAGTACCCTCTTAGGCACTTTTAGACCATTATCAATTATCATTTTTCATTAACAGGCACAAGTGAAACGAATTAACGTCATTTTTCCAATTTAAATTGTATTGAACTGCTAAACAAAAGAGTAATTCGGCACCGCACTCAAATAATCGGCACTCAACCATGATAAATATTCTCTACCCACCAACCGACATAACCTTTGTTCAATATTTTTGTGAGATATCTTCTTGTATCAAATATGATATATTCAGAGATTTGTTATTTACTTCAACAAACCCTGATTCAGGGTGTTCGATATGATGTTCGAATTTGATCCCTACACCAAACAAGTTTTTTCCAATAACCATTTGATACATCATTTTGCTTATCATAACAAACCTTAAATAAAAAATGTTTAAATTTTCCATTTTACCAAAGCCGCGCCAATCGTGGCGCCAATTATTTTGCGCACAATTGTCCAAAAATTGAATTGCACCCAATTGCGCCCAATAGTTGCCATGTCACCGTCCAGCAGGCTTAATAATTAATTTAATGCATTTGATAAGGAATTCCAAATATAAGATGCTATATTAGCTCCAATTTTTTTCAAGCCTGACGAATCGAGTTGGCTAAAAGTTAATAAATTTTTTATTTATTGTATGCACTAAGGCATTTTTGCAAAGAAAAAATTCTTTATATGTATGTCATATTTGAATTATGCCAAAAATAAATTTATCATCAACTTAAAGGAACACTCACTAGTTGACTCGGTTTTTAGAAAACGCCACACATGCAGAATAATAGAGCATGGTGAATTATACTAAAAGTCAAAATACTAAATGCCCATATATGGAAAAGTTTCGAGAAAAAATTATTTTAATTTAATTTTTCGGTGTGCTTTAAGCGCGGGTCATCGGCGGGTCAACCGCCATTACAGTCAGCCAGATTTCAGAACCCGTCTTATGGTAAGCCTGAAAAAGTGTAAATATGCAGAAAATTATGCTTGGTTTTTTGACCTTTTTAGTTTTTCGGATTTCCATCGAAAATTGCGATTTTTTCAAATTCACTAAAAACCTTTTTATATGAACGATTCGAAAGATTTTCAAAAAATTTCAAGCAATTTGAAAAACTAAAAAGGTCAAAAAATCAGGCCTAATTTTCTGCAAATTTACGCTTTTATAGACGTACCATAATATGGTTTCAGAAATCTGGCTGACCATAATGGCGGTTGACCCACACCGATGACCCGCGCTTAAAGCACACCGAAAAATCAAGTTAAAAATATATTTTTCTCGGAACTTTTCCATATATGGGCATTTAATATTTTGGCTATTGGCATAACTCATCATGCTCTATTTTTCTGCATGGGTGGCGTTTCCTGAAAACCGAGTCAGCTAGTGAGTGTTCCTTTAGTTTTTTACAATGACCAACAACGATACAACAAACAATGAGTAGACGACCAACACCAATAAACACCATATTCACTCTCCCACATTGCCTTTGTGCGTTTAAATTTTTTCTAGATTCAGCGTTCATATAAAAATTTCTTTTACTATTCATTTTTTTGCCCGTAGCAACGTTGATCAAAATGATGATTGCAGAAATAGCAAAAATGAAGAGCAGATATGTATGGGAGCGTGATGAGACATTTGCAGTCCATAATTTGCAGTGCAATAATAAGAGTAAAATTTTAGATAAACATTTTGAAAATAAATCTTTTTTTCAATTTTTTACAATCTAGTTCGCATTATAATTATAGAGAATTGATGCAAAATACAAAAAAAAATAATAAAATGTATAGAAAAAAATCTCTTATCACGGAAAAGATTTGAACAATGAAATTAAGAAATTTTACATTCATTTTCCGTTTGTTAATACTTTGGGTTGTAATTTTGAAAATTTGACCGCAAAAGTCTTAGGTCGCAAAAATCTGGGCCACAAAAGTCTCTGGGCTGCATATGTCGCATAACCATATTATGGGAGTATTATTTCACAAGTTTGTGATTTTTGGACCATTCTTTGCAGAGATATGATCTCGTGGATACAATACATCGTTATTTTTATGCACCAAGTCAAATCAGCGCTTAGCTTAAAAAATCAGAAAGTTTGTTAATTTTTAGAGCTAATAATTGTCTATTTTTCACAAATTTTTAATATTAATTTTAGAGCCTGATTAAACTTTATTATTATGTATTAGAGATCGGACTGGTCGGTTAACCGATCGGTTTTTTTTTCGGTTTCGGTTTTTTCGGTTATTTAACCGAAAATAACCGACCGAAGAATTTTGGATTTTTTCGGTTTTTTCGGGTTTTTCGGCCTTTGTCCGATCTCTATTATGTACATATATTAAGCTAATATATTATTTAGCTACATAATTACTAATAGGCTTTTATAATGAACTAAAAAATTCATTGTTAACCATTTTTATTTTTAATATTTTGAGAACTTACTACATATTCCAAATATTATTTCAAAAATCTTAAGATATGCCAACGCACCAAAATAGCTCAAAGTTCAAAATTGAGAGATCGGGGGCCCTCATAATTTGGGCGACGGCACATCCAACAGCAACATCAATCAGCCAACGGTAAATAAATATATATTTTTAATTTTTGACCGAGAATTTTTTTTATAAAATTTTCTTTCTTAAAATATTCCAGGAAATCATGTTGAATCATACAATTTTTTGTAATTTAAAAAATTTTTAAAAATAGAGGGTTCAAGCTTTCATTTTACACAGATTTTTTATGTGCTTTCAAATTCAACATGATTTCCTGAAATAGGTATTAGAAAAGTTTTCTGTATAATTTCCTGAAATATTTGGAAATTAAATAATAAATTTATAAGATATCCTAGTAAATGACTAGTGATTACAGCTATAGAACCCATAGCTATAGCCGGTTGCGGCTTTGAAAATCTTACAAGGAAACATTTTCTACTGTGAATATGTAAAATTTAGCAATTTGAATGTGTAAAATTTAGCGCGGTTGTCGTACATGCTTGTCGTACAAAATGGCAGGAACGGAATATGCAAATTCCGAGTCACAGTAGAAAATGTTTCCTTGTTAGTCATGAGCATGTTTATTAGTTTTGTCCCAACATTCAATTTTACCGATTTATCATTTTTATTATTGTATTTCTCGCACATGTTTGTGTTTTTCACGGAACACCAATGACTCTGCTCTTCTTGCAAATTGGCACTAATCATTAAATGAACTCATTGTTATTCTTCAGCCGGATAGTTCCATTCGATTGCATTTATTTTATTATTTAAGTAGATAGTATTTATTTTAAGGTTTGTTTTTTTATAAGTGGTCTCCTTATTAAAATTATTT
>LDKF01002990.1:5906-18608 GCA_001026735.1 Rotylenchulus reniformis | reverse complement strand
CTCTCCAAAAAAAAACTTTTTTTTGGGGGGGGGGGTTTTTTTATGGGTTTCGGATTTTTTAACTGAAAATTTGGGTTTTACATAACATTTATTTTTTGGAAATTTGCCTAGAAATTTTACTCATTCTGCATATCTACAATCCAATCCAAAGTTTTTTTTGGGGAATTCCTTCCCTTTCCCCATGCAAGCTTGCAAAAAAATTTTTAATTTTCGAGTCAAAAGTTTCATTTTACAAATTTGGCGCCCAAAAGAATCGCGTTATAAACCGCCAAATTGACCACTAATTTTTGATTTTTTTAGGCTTATTAGATCTTCCAAAAAAACAGGAAATTATGGGCTTAATTTTTTTGGGCTTTTTTCCCCTCAAAGTTTTCGAAAATTCCAAAAATTATCAGGGAAATCCGAAAAACAAAAGGCCTTATATCTTCCTATTCTCCATTGTTCGCTATTTTCAACAACATTTACACTAATTAACTAAAATCCGCGTAAAAAACGCTGAGAATTTGGAATTTTTTTCTGGCGAACGGATTTTATGACACGATAAATAATTTATTTAAAAAACCGATGGCCTTTTTCTACCATAAAATACATAACAAATATTCGTTTCAAAAAATCCCTTATTCAAAGCGTTTCTCACGAGCGGCTATTTTCATTTTACTTCGGGTTTTTAAACTTTAGGTTTTTTCATCCCCAATTCCAATTTTCCGCACTTTGCTATGCCCCACCAATGATACAACACATGGCTTCTTCCTCCTCTTCTACCTCCTCAACCTCATTCTTGGGCGCCAAAATTTCGGAATTATTCGCCGCTAATCAATCTTCAACTTCGTCACCACCGCCACAACCATCCTCCACGGCACAGCCCAATAGGGACACTGAACATGGTGAGAAAACGGAAATTTTAGCTCTAATAAAAAACCTAAATTTTTAAGCTTTGAAAAACTTCAATCAAATTTCGCGCTCTAAAATTTCTTTAAATTAGTATTTATAGTAAGCAAAAAATTAAATAAATAAATATCCACTCACACTTTCGATTGAAGAATGGAGAAAAACCTAAACTTTTGATATTCTTTTTGGGGACACGGGACAAATATCCTTAATTTATTTTTTTTAATATGAATTTTAGAAAAAAATTTTCTGTTTTTAATTAAGCTAATTTTTTGAAAACATTGCAATGTTTCGGGAACCGCCTGCGTTTTACATAGTTAAAAATTTTAAGTGCTCTTAATTTTTCTATTGAAGATTTCTATTAAAAAACTAATTTTTCAAATTAAATTTTCTTGCAGATCCGGACAAGGTGCACGCTTCCTGCTCTTCCACAACACCAACAGAGGACTTGTTGGCGGCCAGCAACGATGCGGCCCTGGCCCTGTCCACACTGATGGGCATGCGCCACGCAAATGGAGACGGTGGGTGACCAATAGAATTCTGTTGAACAATTTTCTTTTGAAAAGCAAAATTTGTTTCATGTTAAATCCATGAAATATGAAATTTTCAGTTCAGGTTTTTATTCAATTCATTGAAAAAAATAATAAAATGGGTGTTTTTGTTATCAAGAAACTACCCTGGATTCTTGGTCCTTAAAAATCCAGACCCCGTCCGGTCTTTTCCACATAACTTTTCATTTTTCTAAGCTAGCAAAGAATGGCGAACTTGAGTGCCCCTGCCGAAATTCTATGTCCGGAAACCGAAACAATCAAGATTATAAACTGTAAACTTGAGATAAAATTTTTCCGGTCACAACGACCCCCAATTAAAATTCAGAATTTTTCAAAAAAAATCCTTAATCCTTTAGTTCCCGGTCACGAGAACGGCGGCACCCTCATGATGGAAGCGGCGGCAGTAACGGGTCCATGGTCCTGCGCCGCGGACGTGGCCACCACCTCCTCCTCCTCCCCGTCCACCACCGCAAACATTGATATCGTCGGAGGTGGCGGCGACTGTGGCGGCGTCTCTTCACTCGCCGTCGCTGCCTCAGTCGCCAAGGCGGACGGCGACAACAATGACGAGTCGGGCGACGAAGTGCCGCCCGAGGCGGGCGGCGAGCAGGCGGAGGACGGCGCGGGCGCTCCGGTGCACGAGATCCGCTGCGGACTGCTCACCGCGCGCCTGCACATGCAGCGCTTCACCTGCCCGGGCATCCATCGCAAGTGCGTGGAGTTTGAAGGTCAGAATTTTTGGCGGGAATTTTTGCAACTTATCAGAATATTCTTATTGTATGTAGTTTACGGTGATTTTCAAAAAAAAAAATCCGCGCAAAACGACAACACAACTAATTTTAAGAGAGTTGTAGAACATAAATGACACTAAAACATAGGATTAGAATTGCAAATCTGGAAAATTGGATTTTTGGAAACCAATTCCAAAAAATTCATGGATGGCCGAGTGGATGATCAATCATCATGTAGTCTGTCTGGCAGGGGAAGGGTGGAGGTTCGATCCCCTGAAGAATTTTTTTTTTGAAATATTTCGGTCTTTTTCATCACTGTAATCGGAAAGCAATAAAAATTGATCTCAGTATTATGTTTTTTGGGAGTAAACATTTTTAATTGTGGGAAATATACAACTTACGAGAATACCTAGTAAATCTGGATCCTTGATTGCCCAGTTCTCATTATTTTATTTATTTTTTGGTTGTACTCGAGATTTAAATATTTTTATGATTTTTTTTCTGCTTTTTTAGGCAAACTGATAAGTCCCCGGCAGTTCACCATCAAGGCGGAGAAGGACAAGCAGAAGGACTGGAAGGCAAGAAAAGAAAAAATCCAACTAAAATCCGAGTGCCAAAAACGATAAAATCAAAAATATAATATTCAAAGGCTTAACCAAACTTAAAGGATAAAAAATCTCAATTTTATTTTATTTTATTGCTTCTCAAGGGCAGCATCCGTCTGGGCAAGCACAACCTGCGCACCTTGATGGAGATGAAGACGCTGGACTTCTACGAGCACCACACAAATTGCAGTCTCAAGTGAAGAAGGGGAAAATAATTTTCATGAAAAATTTGTAGGGGGCCAATATAGCGTCCGGCTCAGACTTCATAGAGCACCAATTTTAAAATAAGTTTTGAGCCCGAAAATTGTCCATATTTGATTTAAATTAGTGCCGATTTTCATTAAAATGACGGTTTTTTTTTTATCTTTTTTGAGCATTTTTACAGATATTTTAAAAACAAAATAAATCGTGTAGGAACTCCCCTGCAAGTAGGAAAATTTTAGAGCAGAGATTTCTGCATTGCATTGAATGATCTCAAAAATGACTGGCGGTTGTAACTGAAAACCCCGAGAAAACCCGAATTTTCGGCCGAAACTCATTGGTGGCCAAGAAGAAGGGCGGAGGTTCAAATCCTCTTTGGGAAAATCTTTTTGCTCGTCAAAATCAGACCAATTCAGGATTTTTAAAGAAATATTATAATATTGTTGGAGAAAAAAATCATAAAAATTATTTAAAACAAATTTATCACTTTTTAAATGTAAATTACAATTTTGTTCCCCTCCCAACAAAGGTGCCAAAGCAGGAATTACATCAAGAATCGCAAAACGGAGGGCCCCACCGACCAACAATCTTTGTTGTCAACGTCGATGATGGGTGGCTATGCGGAAGAGGATGGAGGCAGCGGCGGCGGAAAGATGCCGATCACGAGCACAATGTCGGCGGGAACCGGCACATTTGAGCTGAGCGAGCCAAATGAGTGGGGTTTTCCAGGATAAAATTTAATTTTTCATCCTCATTGGAATCTCTACTCAAAAATTCGCAACCCACCCCTCAAAAATTTCTCTTCTAATTTTTAAGTCTAGATTTTTTAAGGGTACATTTTCGCGGGAAGATATACTTTAGAGAGATATAATTTTTTTCCAAAATCGTCATTTTCTGGCGTTTGATGGGCAGGGGACGTAGCCAGGATTTCGGAATGGAGGACAGGAGTGCAATTTTTCCTCCAAAATTTTCTGGAGAATTTTGGATCATCTTAAGAAGTTTTTTTCTTGTCAATTTTTCGATTTTTTCCCTTTTTCGTTCCTCGGCCTATTGAAAATTTTCAAAAATTTCCCCCCGCGCTGCACCCGGACTCATTTTCCCATGAATATTTTTCTGCCGTTCAGCATCCACTCCACCACCTCGTCCGCTGCGTCGACGCGCAAAAGTTCGGCGGTGTTGGAGGACTACGTGAGCCAGACCATTCCCACGGTGAACGGGCACAATTTTGTGCCGCTGAACTTGGGTCCTCTGCAGCAACAACGGGACAACCTGCTGGAGCAGCACCAGCACCAACAACCCGCACAACAACCATTGATGGTGAGTTATATCTGTTGTAAAAATATATTTCATGAAATTCATTTGAACTCATATAAAATATGGCATCAAATGAAAGTTCAGAATCTCTACCAGTTTTGAAGTAGAATTTAGAAGAAAAAAAGATGTATTCTGCCGATTGATATTAAGAGAATTCGTTAGTCTTTTTCAATAGAAATCGGCCTGCTGATGCTGATTCTAGAATTGACCAAAATTCGAACTTCCTGATAAAAACTAGAGATCGGCCACGGGGACCGATCGAGATCTCGATCGAGACTCTCGACAAAGTCTCGGTCTCGATAAAGTCTCGGTCGGAGGCGAAAAAGACCGATCGAGATCTCGATAAAGTCTCGGTCTCGATAAATCTCGGTCAAAAATACCGAGATCTCGACCGAGACCGAGATTTTTGAAATTTCACCTTTTAAATAAAAATTTTTTCATAAAATATGTAGTTAACAAAAAAACAAAATCAACAATTAATATCGGTAATTGAATAAAGGAAGTGCACGATTCAAAAAAATGATCATCTCAGCTTTCCTTGCCTTAATTCTCATCCGCCTATATGAAAAAACATCGCGAGCAGTAGAAAATGTCGATTCACTAGCCAGACTTGTAGCGGGAGAAGACAAAAAACGGCGCGAAAATTCTGCCAAGAGGGGAAATCTGAAATTGTAAAGGATAAGAAACCTAAAAGGCAATAAGTTAAGGATAAAAACCTAAAATTATTTAAGAAATTCAGGATAAGAAATAGTGTTAATAAAAATTTCAGGATAAAAAACCTAAAAGTGTTAATAGGAAATTTTACAGATAAGAAACAAAACTTTGTTGATTTAATCGCCAGAATTCTAATGGATCTTTTTCTAATGGCTCTGTGGATAAAGAATTATATTCAGCAAACTCCTTGCGTAAATCTGGCTGTGAATTAAGGTCTGTCGAAGTTGATGATGTAGCCACTTAATAAATTGTTAATTTAATTCAATTAATAATTACCAAGTATTTCATTTGTCGAGATAGATCGCCTAAACATTTCCAAAAGACCACATTTTAAACGTTTTGGAGATGGTGGTCGAGGAGTTAACGGCTTAAAAATAAAAATTCGAGTTCAAATTGAATATTTATAAAGTTCAAATTGAATATTTATAAATCTCACCTCGTGTATAACTATGTTTTGTCCGCTGTTTTCATTTTCAAGCCATTGATAAACTTTTCGTCCAAATGCTTCCGGGGAATTTTCACGCCAACACTTAATCCGCGGGTCCAAAAATTGCGAAATTGCTATTTCCCTAAAAAAAAATTGGCTGATTTATTTATAGAAAATGATGATAATTACCTTTTTTCTATCAAATGTGAAAACCTCTTTTGTAAATTTTCGCGAATTTTATCTCTCACTTGAATTGTTTCTCGCTTAATATTATTTAATTTGTTTCTTCGTATTGTTTTTACTATTCAGGCCTTGCGCCTCGAGCGTATAAATTGATTGATTGATTGATTATAAAGGCCAATTTGCCAAATAATAGCTTCGGATCTTGGCATTTCTTTTCTAGAAAAATCATAACAATAATAAATGCAAACAAATTAAATGGCCATTGTTAGAGCAAGATACAAAAAATTATAATCGAATAATCGAGGAAAATTTTTTATCAGTAAATAAACAAGTTGCAAAGAAAGATTTGAAATTATCGCGTCGCTTATCTGTTAATCGAGACTCTCGGTAAAAAAATGAAGATCGATCGAGACTCTCGGTAAAGTCTCGGTCTCGGTAAAGTCTCGGTCGGAGGCGAAAAAGACCGGTCGAGATCTCGGTCAAAGTCTCGGTACCGAGACCCGAGACTCTCGGTACCGAGATCTCGATCGGCCGATCTCTAATAAAAACCCTGAAAAACAAAAGTTTTTTCCGATTTTTTATAGATCGAGTCAGTCTACTTATAGATCATTCTCGATACGAGAAACAGAAGTTGGGAAAAATTCTAAATTCGTAAAACCATTTGGCAACATTTTTTGAAGGAATTTTCTGAATTTTTTAAATGTTAAAAGGCTCATCAGAACTTTGAAACGCTCTGCTAATTAAAGCTCAATTTTTGGATTTTAAACAAAAATTTTTGTGTGTGTTTTTTTTTCAGGCGTGCAACTCCACCTCCTCTTCCGCCTCCTCAATGTTGTCCGGCAACTCTCGGCTGGGCACACCCACAACCGCCACAACTTACCACCACAACAGCAACAACCACAACGGGGATTGTTTTGTTGCAGGTACTGCTCCGACCACTCCGACAAGCAACGGCAACAACAATTTTGCACTTCTACAACAACAAAGTCCCCTCAAGCAGTTGTTCAGCAACCACAACAACAATCGCAACAACGGCACGGGCAACTTGTTGCCAGCCGCAACTTTGAAGGCAACTCCAAATGGCAACACAACAACAGCAACGACAACAATGCTTGGCCCCCAAGTTGCCCAGCAACAACAACAGCAGGAAAACAACACGCTGGCCCTGTTGTTGCAGTCCCTGCAGACGAGCATCTTGATGGAGCAACAACAACAACATAACAAGGGATTGCTCGGCAACAACAATAACAACAACCTCAACTTGAACAACATATTGTCCCCTTTGCTGAACGGGATCGGAACGGGAACAATTGGTGGGGTTCCATAAAACACAAAAAATGGCCAGTTTTCTTAAGAAAATAGCCTAAATTTTCAATTTTCTCGGGTAGCCCATATCGGGACCGCATATACCTCCTAAAAAATTTCTAGTCAAACCCCTGGACTTTGGTATACCGCTCCAGGCCTAATTCTTATTTCTAATTCTTAATGGATTCGCCCCTGTTTCCCCTAGTTTGGGCCACAAGAATACTAACTATGAACTTTATTCAACAAGAAATTTATAATCACACGTATTAATTTTTCTGTGAACCTGGAAAAGTGAATGAGATTTAAACAATATCTTTTCACATTTATGCAGGAACAACAGTTCAGCAACAACCATTACCATCGAATTTGCTGAATGGCCTCGAAGCAGTACTTGGACAACAACAACATCAACAACCCTGGAATAATGGCACCGCGGGCCCTCAAAATGGCATTGAGCGGTTGCTGAGTGCCGCAGCCATGTTTCCTCCGCAACCGCAACAACACCAACCCCCGAAGGCAAACCCCGCGGCAACCCTGGTCCGCCAGAAGCTGATGTCCAGCGTGCAAGGGGCAAATGTGCGCAAGAGCATGGAGGAAAGTGAGTGTATTTCTATGGGCAGGCGGGTTGTTTGAGTTCGAAAAATTTGAAAATGTAATTTTAAATACCAAAAAATGACTAATTTAGGTAATTTTTACTCTACTCTGGAATTTTCTAGAACATTTGTTGATTTTTACGCGCTAAAAAATCCCAAGACAACAAAGGACACTCTTCCAGTTTAAATTTTTCGAAAATTTTCAACAAAAAATCACAAATTTCTCCATTGACAGAAAATTTAGAGACCAAAAATTGTTGTAGCCTGGGCAAAAAGACCAATTATTGTTGTAGCCTGGGCAAGATGAAGGAGTAAAGATTCGAATCCGCTTAATGGGAAATCTTTTGATAGAGGATATTTCGGTGGATTATTTTTGAAAAATTCTATCAAATGTTTTTTGCTCCTTTTTAAACATTTTTGGCACTTTTACGAATTCCACTTTTATGAAATTCAACCTTTCCCCCACAGATGCCGTCCTCTTCTGGTCCCAGATGCGCTCCATGGGCTTGCTGGAGGATCTGCTGAACACGTTGAGCGCCACGCTGGAACGCCTGAAGCACATCTACCTGACGGGCGGCAACGTGGTCAGCGAAGAGTTTGGTGAGCGACGAAAAATCAATCAATAATATTCCAAATTCCAATCAATAATCAATCGATAATATCCCAAATTCCAATCAATAATCAATCGATAATATCCCAAATTCCAATCAATAATCAATCGATAATATCCCAAATTCCAATCAATAATCAATCGATAATATCCCAAATTCCAATCAATAATCAATCGATAATATCCCAAATTCCAATCAATAATCAATCGATAATTTCTCTGATCAAATAGATCAGGGACGTAATTTAGGCGAACATGCCAAGCCCAAAAAAATCAAAAGGGTCCCCCCTTGTTCAGTTTTAAGGGATAATTTTTTGAAAAATTTGAAGAAAACATTACCAATTTAAAAAATCATAAAATTTTTCAAAATTTTCTCCGGCGGCCTTTGTCGGGGCCGCCGGAGACGCGGAGACCACCCTCTACCCGGAGGGTAAGGCTGATCCCCCCTCTCCAAGGCCAAATCCTGGCTACATCCCTGAAATAGAAAATAATCAGAATATTAGAAAATAATCAGAATATTTTGGGCACATTTTTGCGGGAAATTGAAAATTTGAAATTTCGACATTTTTAGCCGCCAAACGTCTATCCGGCGTGGCATTGGCACTGGACTTGTGCACCTTGTTCAGCGACAAAATCCACAACCGATGCGTCCAGGCAACGCTGGAGACAAACTTGCTCGCCAAGGAGTTATTGGGTGAGTTATATTTTATGAAAAAAAATATAAAAAAAATAAATTCATATGCCAGAACTCAGATATTGAAGGGATCAAGAGATTTAAGCGGATAAAGCAAGCCCAAAAATAGAAAAAATCCATTATAAGGGATCAAAGATCAATGGCGAGAGGTTCAATTCCTTGAGCTAAGATTAGGGGATAACTTTTTAAGATTTCACAAATAAAGATTAAGCCACCCGAATTAGGTATTAAGGGATCATAGATCAAAGCTTAAGAGCTCAATGACCAAAACTAAAGGATCGAAGATTAAGACATAAAATAAAGTTTGCAGAGTTGCAACGGAAGCAGGAGGAGCAGAAGCGCAAGCTGGAGAATGCCAAGCGGAAATCGCAAGTGTTCGAACTGTTGAAGAGTGCCGCGGGCGGAGCAGGGAACCCGAACAACAATCAGCCGAGGTCCAACAACAACAGCAACAACAATCGGGAAACCGGAAGTCCGCCCGAAATGAAGAAGATCCACCTGAACATCTGATTTTTTTTTTTTTTGCTTTTCAGGGTTGCATCCAAAGGGAAAATCGCGAAAAATTTATGTCGAAAGGCACGCTATTTCTTTAAAGTTAGGCTGAGAAAACGACCTAAATTTTCGGATTTTATCGTAGCCTTCCGGAAATTGGGATTTTTTGATATTGGAAGCAAACTGCGCGTCCAGAAAAACGCCCTAACCCTACATTTTTGTCGGAAAATCGACCTAATTTTTAGATTTTTGGCGTCTTATAACTAAAAAGTTTGAAATATTTGCTTGCTCCTGGACGCAACCCTATCTTGAATCCAAAAAATGTCCTTTATCTCAATTTTTTGATATGTAAAAATGGCCCCAACGATTGTGACAATTTTACTAAAACAGATCATAGATTTCGATTCCTCCTCAAATTTGGCACTTATTCTAGCTTTACCCCCTCATCTTCCTCCTCCTCTGATCATCCCTTACCACACTAATTTTTGCTTTGATCATCGATTCCGATCACTCCTCTGATCATCCAATACTCTCCGTTCTCTTCGCGTGTCTTTCATCCGTTTTTAATTATTTATTGTGTCCTCAACTCCAAGCTTTCAAATTTTTTTTGGATCATCCAAATTTGTGTATCCCAATCTTCATTTATTTTTATTTTTCATTTTTTGCGATTTAATGGCCAAATTATTTGGGTCCCCATGTGTCTACAGTATGTGCCGTATTTTTGTACATTATTTATTGGTCCCTTAATTTGCGCGATTATTTTTGTCATTTTATAATTTATGCTTTAAATTTATTCATTTTCCCTAAATATTTTCTCTTTTTTTTTGTTCCCGATCTCATCATTCCGCCCAAAACAATGTGGAATTTTGCATCTGAAAAAATGGGAATTTTTTTATGTATTTTTGCGTCAATAAAATGCCTCCAATTCACAATTTTTTGAGTAAAAATGATTTATTGATTGATTTTGATCAGATCAATCGATCACTGATCAGCGCCCTCCTCCGCCGAACCCGCACTTCTTGTACACATCCACGAACTCGGCCATCGCATGCTTCTGGATGGCCTCGGCCAACCCCTGGTCGTTGGCCAACAGGCTGAAGTGCATCTCACGGGCCTTAACACATCGAAGCGAAACATTCAAAATTTGGTTGTTTAAGCTGATCAGAAAACCAAAATTCATTTCATTTAAATTTTTGATCAATTTTCTTTTTTTATCGGACGATCGAAACTTTTAGATCTTGGAATATCATCTCTGATCAGTTTTTGCTGGCCATTTCCGAGCCTACCAAGGGTCCTCTGATCAACTTGATCAACCTGGTCACTATTTTTGGAGTCCTCTGGTTTTTGGTCAGTTTTAATTACTTCATGGGCTTCTGATCAGTTTATTAACTACTTTTTCATCATTCTGACTCGCATCTTCTGTTTAATCTCATACTTTTTGTGTCTTCTGGCCAATTGATCACTTCTTTTTCGTATCCGATCAATTTTTTCCCGCTATTTTTTGGGGTCTGATCAATCTGATCACTTTTTTTCGGCCATTCTGATCATTACTTTAGTCGGTATCTTCTGATCAGTTTACTCATTAATTTTTCCGGGTCTTGATCAACCTGATCGCTATTTGTTGGGTTTTCAGATCAGTCTGCTCACTACTTTTTGGCCCTTCTGATCACTATCTTTCGCCTCTTCTGATCAGTTCTGATCACTGGTTGTATGACATTTGCGCTCCAGACTTTTGCGCTCCAGACATTTGCGCCCCGTATATTTGTGCCCCAGACATTTGCGCTCCGACATTTGCGCCCCAGTCATTTGCGCTCCCCAGCCAAATCGACATTTGCGCTCCAGACATTTGCGCCCTTCGGCCAAATCGACATTTGCGCTCCAGACATTTGCGCCNGTCCGGAGCGCAAATGTCGATTTGGCTGCGGAGCGCAAATGTCGGAACACCCTGATCACTTCCCTTCTCTCTCACCTGTCTGCATCGTTCCATGCCTTTCCCTTCCTTCTCGTCCTTCTTCACGCCCTCCAACGACTGGAACAAGCCCAACTGGAACTCGTAATCGTCGCTCAAGGACGGCAACTTGCACAACAGCGGTGCACCGGCATCGTCCTGAAGGGGAATTTTTTGAAAATTTAAAGGGAAAAAAAACAATTTTCAAGCCCTCCATAATCTGATGAAGCCTGTAAAATTTTGAACTTTTAAAAATATGTACGGTATACGATTTTATCATTAAGAAATTTCTTTTTTGTAACAACTTGACCTGCGAATTTTCTTGAACGTCTGAGGCCTTTATTTTTTGAAAATTAGAGGCCTATAAAAATTCAGAATGAAACCTGCACGTAAAACGCTTTTTTAAGCTTAATTGGGAAAAATCTGAATTTCAGGAAATTTTTTCAGAGAAGTTTTTTTCTCAACTTTCCATAAATTGGGGAAAAAATTTTTATTTAGAGGCCTATAAAAATTCAGAATGACCTGCACGTAAAACGCTTTTTTAACCTTAATTGGGAAAAATTTGAATTTCAGGAAATTTTTTCAGAGAAGTTTTTTTCTCAAATTTCCATAAATTGGCGAAAAATTTTTATTTTTATAAAAATTCAATATGTACGGTATACGATTTTATCCAAAATGGGCGAATTTTCTTGGGGATTTTTAAATATTTGCTAGCCCCTGGATTTCTGCGAAAATCAACCCCCTAGGCCCCCCTCACATAGCAGGCGGTGAAGTTGCCCAGCACCCGGCTGCGGTGGTGCTGCTTCGGATCGTCGATGGACGGGCGCGCCACCTGTTCCAGGAAGAAGCGGAACACGGTGCGCGCGGTCAGGAACTTCTCCGCTGCAAAATGCAAAATTTGGCCAAAAAATTCTGAAAATTCAGGAAAATCCAAGGACCTTACGATAGATAGATCAAAGGCTAATTTTTTGGACAAATTATGACCATTTTCATAAATTTTACCTCTTTTAACAAAATTTTATCTCTTGGTGCTGCTCCCCCTTGGACAATTTAAAAAAAAATCCCCTAAAAAATTCTAGTAAATTCTGCATCAAATCACACAAAAACCCCTGGGCTTGGAATATAAAACCCCAGAGAAAATCCAGATTTTGGAGGTTCAGGGGTGGCCTAGTGGGTAAACACAGTTTGGCCTGCTGCTGATGGCAAGAGGAAGGGCGGATTTCGAACCCTCTAGAGGGGAAAATTTTTAGGGCAGGATTTTTTCCGGTGGATTCTTTGGCATCGAAATCGGGGGTTCTGCACCAAAAAAAACTTTAATTTTTTTTTGTGAAATTTGGAAAAAGAGGTCACCTACCTGCGTTTAGACCCGATTTTTCCATTTGGTTTCCCCTCCGAAAACTCCTCGAAGTCTAGTTTTTTGAAGAAAATCTTATTTTTCCCCCGGAT
>LDKF01002988.1:0-19601 GCA_001026735.1 Rotylenchulus reniformis | reverse complement strand
TCGGCTTCACCCTGATCCTGTTGGCCGGCGGATCCGACAACTGGTTGGAGTACCAAGTAAGTGGGGGGAGGGGGGGGGGAGGAGATTTCTGATTCCACTTGCCCTTACAATTCGGTTTTATCCCCCAATATAATTCGATCTTTGTTGGTCAATCCCCTTGTTTCAGTTCATATTTATCATTCTTTGACTTCCAAAACTGCAATACATCCCCTGAGGATTTTTTGGATGTTCCCCGGGGTCTTTCTGATCTATTCCGACACATTCGAACAAAAAGGCCTGTAAAATTTTTTTTCCCATCCTCGATTCTTCTCCCTTACCCCCTCCCCCTCTTTGTCCGTCCATTTTACGACGTGTCTCTCTCTCTCTCCCCAAATTCTTGTTTAATCTTCCGATTGAATCGATGGAATATTGGGGGCTAAACGTCGATGCTTTGGGTGGTGGGAGGAGGAGGATGACCCCCAACACCGAAGGGCCTTGACCCACCTCCCCCTTCCCCCTTCTTTGGTTGCCGTTGCGCACCGTCCAGTCAAAAGGGATGGGAAGGAGGGGGAAGAGGAAAGAAGACCGACACGGACGAAGGCGAAGGAAGGAGGGGATTGGGAAAAGGCCGAAAGGCCGACAAATGGCCAAAATCGATCGGATTGGGACTTGAGTGGAGGGAAATGGACAGGAGCTATGTATAAGGAAGGTGGAGGTTGGAGAGTCTATTGGCACATTGGGGCAAAAGCAAATCGAGCGGACCTTTGCCGGTGCCGATTCTCGAATGGCCAAGCTTCGGTTGTAAACCGAAAAGGGGGAGAATCGAGGGAGAAATCAGGACAATAGGATTGCTATGTCGCATTACCAATAGGTATAATTGTCGAACAAATTAGGATGTTCTCAAATCTTGTTATTGGCCCATACCCCATACTGATCCATCAGGTTGATCGGCATCAGCTAGCGGTGCACAAATCCGAGTTGGGCCCCCGGTACATGAAGGATGTGAACACTGATCCCCTGTTCTACTCCCGTCAGTACGGCCTTCTGCATATCTGCTTCCCCGACCTCGTTCCCAACGGTCTTTGATCAAACGATTCTGATCACCGATGATCAACAAATCAATTTCACAGAGATCGGCTCCTACAGCTGGTTCAGCCAGGTGTGCATCACCAACCCGGACTATTGGCCCAGCTCAAATGTCACCCAAAGATACAACGCCAGCCAAGTAATGATTTTGGGGATTCTACAAAATACAAATTCGAATTTGGCCATTCTTCCACCAATCACTTTTTCGAATTTGGCCCAATTTGGTCATTCCACCGGTCACTTTTTCGAATTTGGCCCAATTTGGTCATTCCACCGATCACTTTTTCGAATTTGGCCCAATTTGGTCATTCCACCGATCATTTTTTCGAATTTGGCCCAATTTGGTCATTCCACCGATCACTTTTTCGAATTTTGGCCTAATTTGGCCCTTTACCGGTTCAGATTCGGCGTCTTTGGTTCCTGCGCGGGGTCCACATCCTCTATGGCCTCGGCCTTCTGGTCACCGTCTTCGCCCTCCTCGTGGGCATCTGCGGCTGTTTCCTGCGCAGCTCCAAGTTCGTCTTCTGGACCAGCCTTCTCTTCCTCTTCGCCGGTCTGATCACTTTCCAATTCCTACTTTTATAATCTTTTCTCTCTTCTTCAGTGCTCCTTCTGATCAGTGCCATGCTTCTTTGGCACTTTGTCAACTACATGGACCGTAAAGTGATCGATGTGCACCCATTCTATATGGACTGGCCCAAGGTTTGTCGATCATCTCGAACTTTTGGCAACTTTATTACTCCCCGATCACTTTGATCCTTTCCGATCATTTTTTCTTTTGATCACTACTATTTTGATCTTTCCGATCACTTTTTTTATCCCTTTTAGGCCCTCAAACATGCCACTCACATCTCTTTCGGCTGGTCCTATGTGACAGCCTGGGCCGGCATCGGCTTCCTGGTGTTCACCGCCTTGTTCCTGTACTTCTCCCAAAGGGCGATTCGCGACGAGGAGAACGGATTGTATGAGCAGAAACATGCTGCCTACTTCCAACAGTACTACCAGGTTGGCAGAGAAAGAGAGAGAGCGAGGAAAGAGAGAGGGCAGAGAGTTAGAAAGTGGTGGAGAGAATAGAGAACATTGGACAAGGTGTGTGTCAGAGAAAGCAGAGAATGAAAGGAGAAGTAATTAGAATATGTAGAGCAAGAGAGTCAGAGAAAAAAGAAATGTGACAATTTTCAATTTTTGTTTCTTTCCCCTTAAGCACTCCTCCGACAAATCGCTGGTGCCCTTCGGGGGTGCTGGCGGTGCCTACCCCCCGTACTACGGTACTTACCCTGGCGGCGGCTACAGTAGTTACCCCGGCGGCGCTTACTACGGACAGTACGCCTCACCATACGCACTGTACGGGGGATATTACGCACCAGTCTGATCAGAGAACGGAGAGGGAAAGGAAAGGAAGAACTAGCTGATCGGAAGTGGTGACCGATCAGGATCAGGATGATCGGGGATCCGGAAGCATAACACGAACCAATCAAATCAATTCTCACTTGCCATTGATCACTTTAAGGGGGAGGGGAAGAAACGGCACGGATTATTAGCCCTTCCTGAAAGTGCCATTCCCTTCGCTTCTTCCTCCCCTCTTCATTTATATGTAATTCCTTGATCACCTTTTATATTTCTGATCACTGCCCATTCCAACCACAAATTTTTCCTTTTCGGGCATTCCCTGCATTCTCTCATCCTTTCTCTACTTCTCTGCATTTTCCCTGTATTCTCCTTTATTTTCACCTCTTTCTTATCCCTCTCGCTCATTTGTTTCTTTGCCCTTCGTTCAAATTCAAAGATATTAAAACCAGCGTTTTTCTGTTCCGACTTAATCTGTTCTGTTCCTGTTCTGTTCCTGTTCTGTTCCTGTTCCTGTTCTGTTCTGTTCCACGCTCTGAGAACAGAACAGGAACAGAACAGATTGCAAATCTGTGGAACAGGAACAGGAACAGGAACAGAACAGGAACAGAACAGATTAAGCAGAACAGACTAATCTGTTCCTAATCTGTTCCAACCACCGATTTTGCTGAAAATTTCTTATGAAAACCGGACAAAATTTCGAAATTTTCCTCGCAACTCCAATTTTTTAAAAAAATTTCACAGACCGGAAATTTTTTCTAACTTTTTCATAGAAGTCGAAAATTTTTAAATAATTTTTCCAAATCTAAATTTTCAAAAACTTTAACATTTTTATATGTTTCAGTTGGAGATCGGACCCAGATCCTGGCCCGGACTTTTCCGGGGTCCGGAAAAGGGGGGAATTCTTAGAAGGATGGAAAATCGGGAGGAAAGAGGAAAATCGGAAAAAATTGACCAATTTTCTCAACAAACTGTGCCAAATTCTCAAAATTTTCTCCGGCGCCCCTATCGGGACCGCCGCCACCCTCACCATATATATAAAGTTTCCTTCNTTTTTCTGTTCCGACTTAATCTGTTCTGTTCCTGTTCTGTTCCTGTTCTGTTCCTGTTCCTGTTCTGTTCTGTTCCACGCTCTGAGAACAGAACAGGAACAGAACAGATTGCAAATCTGTGGAACAGGAACAGGAACAGGAACAGAACAGGAACAGAACAGATTAAGCAGAACAGACTAATCTGTTCCTAATCTGTTCCAACCACCGATTTTGCTGAAAATTTCTTATGAAAACCGGACAAAATTTCGAAATTTTCCTCGCAACTCTTCAATTTTTTAAAAAAATTTCACAGACCGGAAATTTTTTCTAACTTTTTCATAGAAGTCGAAAATTTTTAAATAATTTTTCCAAATCTAAATTTTCAAAAACTTTAACATTTTTATATGTTTCAGTTGGAGATCGGACCCAGATCCTGGCCCGGACTTTTCCGGGGTCCGGAAAAGGGGGGAATTCTTAGAAGGATGGAAAATCGGGAGGAAAGAGGAAAATCGGAAAAAATTGACCAATTTTCTCAACAAACTGTGCCAAATTCTCAAAATTTTCTCCGGCGCCCCTATCGGGACCGCCGCCACCCTCACCATATATATAAAGTTTCCTTCTAAAAATTATCTTCAAAAAGGTCAATTTTCTTATAGAAAATGGCCAAAAATTCCCAAAATTTTCTCCAGCGGCCCCTATCGGGACCGCCGCCACCCCCTAAGAAATGGTGAGCTGTCCCTGTCGGGGGATGCTTTCTAAAATCCTTTTAAATCCGCAGTTTTTAATATATCTGAAAAATTGACCAATTTTCTTAAAGGTTAATCTAATTTTCACCTACTTCTTAAATTTTTTAAAATTTCTTTAAAATTTTCCCAATTAAAAAACTTCATTTTTTAATTTTTGATAATTGAAANCCGGACAAAATTTCGAAATTTTCCTCGCAACTCTTCAATTTTTTAAAAAAATTTCACAGACCGGAAATTTTTTCTAACTTTTTCATAGAAGTCGAAAATTTTTAAATAATTTTTCCAAATCTAAATTTTCAAAAACTTTAACATTTTTATATGTTTCAGTTGGAGATCGGACCCAGATCCTGGCCCGGACTTTTCCGGGGTCCGGAAAAGGGGGGAATTCTTAGAAGGATGGAAAATCGGGAGGAAAGAGGAAAATCGGAAAAAATTGACCAATTTTCTCAACAAACTGTGCCAAATTCTCAAAATTTTCTCCGGCGCCCCTATCGGGACCGCCGCCACCCTCACCATATATATAAAGTTTCCTTCTAAAAATTATCTTCAAAAGGTCAATTTTCTTATAGAAAATGGCCAAAAATTCCCAAAATTTTCTCCAGCGGCCCCTATCGGGACCGCCGCCACCCCCTAAGAAATGGTGAGCTGTCCCTGTCGGGGGATGCTTTCTAAAATCCTTTTAAATCCGCAGTTTTCAATATATCTGAAAAATTGACCAATTTTCTTAAAGGTTAATCTAATTTTCACCTACTTCTTAAATTTTTTAAAATTTCTTTAAAATTTTCCCAATTAATTGAAATTTTTCTAAAAATAAAAATTTAAAATTTCTATTTTTAAAATTGATTTTAATAATTTAGGCAAAGGACAGATAATTTCAAAATATTTCAGCAAAATTTAGAAGCAAAATTCTATTGGAACAGATTAGGAACAGATTTTGACTGTTCTGCTTAATCTGTTCCTGTTCTGTTCCTGTTCTGTTCCAAATTTTGAGAACAGAACAGGAACAGAACAGACAGAAAAATTTTGGAACAGGAACAGAACAGATTTTCTGTTCCGACTTTCAAGAACAGAACAGGAACAGAACAGATTGAAAAATCCTGGAACAGAAAAACGCTGGTCCCGTGTGATGGACCACTACACCACGCTGCCGTTTTGTATCTTTTTTTATTACACTTCCTTGTTCCTTTATTAGTTTTATTTTTAATTTATTTTTTATTCATTTTCTAGTTATTATAGCTAAAAATTTATTTTTGTTTTTTTTAATTTGGTCGTTTTTTGATTATCAATGTCGAATATTCGCTGTCAAATTGCCTGGTTATTTGCCAAAATAATTTAAAATAAAAATCAATTTTTTGTGAGATTTATCCAAAAATTAATTATCGTTATACTTAGAATACTTACTAAGTGACTGGGTTTTTAGGAGCAATATGGTGAATTCTAATCATAGTCTAAATACCCCGCGCCAAAATGGCCCCATATGCGCCATAAACTAGCAGCGCTTGGATGTGGAATTTTTTTTAATTAAAATTATTTTTATATCAAGATTTTTGCTTCTATGGACCTTAAATATTTTGGCTATGATAATAATTCACCATGCATGTATCTTCCAAAAACCGAGTCACTAGAAAATGTTCCTTATTAGGTTGCGATCGGCTTGTGGTCTCCCCGCCACTTAAATGTGACATCTCTGGCGATGGCATCAGACTCGGGGACACGGCCAATTGTATGTGTGAAGATATGGACAATTATAAACTGGCTGGTAATCCCACTGTCGTATGCGGGACCGATGGCAAATGGAGCGCAGAGTTGCCCGAGTGCAACAAAAGTAAAAAATTCTTGATAATATTTCGAAATTTTTGAAATAATACGAAAAAATTCTGTGTTTTCGATTAGAATATAAAATTTAATTTTGCCCACCAAGGGCATGATACAAATTGGCTTTTTTAACTTTTTTAAAATAAAAGCTTTTCAATATGATTCAGGCATAACCGTAAGATATACCTTATTTAATTTTAACCTCCCTTTAGGTGTAACTTATTTTAGAGGAGTATCTTATTTTTTCCAAAGTTTACTTATTAAAAAAGTGACTAGAGTGATTCTTTAAATTCAGTAATTCTATAAACTTTCAATGCCAAAAATCTAGAAAAAAATTATCAATGATTTAATTTCAAATTAATTATTATTTCAAAAAATATATTATTATATTTATTCAAATTTAGGCGATTAAAAAGAGATCAGCTCACTTATCAATAATCGTTTTCCCAAAAAGCGAAATAGTTTTAATTTGCAGTCACCACGATGATGACCACCACAACAAGAGTTTCTACTACAACAAACAACGGGGAGTATATGACTTATGAAAGCTGGATGGTGATCATCTTTGCGGTGGTGTGGATGACCACAGTGATCTGTGGTGGAGACGTAGACCTGATGGTGAACGGTATGTCAAATACAGGGTGACACAAAAGTCCTGTTGCATAGTAAATTATAAATAACTTTTTTATTAAACGATCAAATTAAAATCAAATGCTGTCAAAAGATGTGTAACAAAATGGGGTAATGAATTTATTAAACGAATTTAATGCTAAAATGAAGCTTTTCCTTCATTTCATATAAATTTATTTCATATAAATTTTATTTCATATAATTTTTATTTCATATAAATGTTATTTCATATAAATGTTATTTCATATGATTTTTATTTCATATAATGTTATTTCATATAAAAGAAGAAAAAGGTTCATTTCATATAAAAATCAAAAATAGTGTACACGTATGCTCAAAATTCAGAAATGAGTCGCCTAAAAACAACTGTCCTGGGGTAACTTTTGACGCTGAGTCCATTTTTGATGACAAATGTTTGTCGAGACCTGAGTAAAAGCCAAAATGAGCATGAATGATGAGCAAATATATTAAAATAACAAAAATAGATTCATATATAAATTGGTCGATAATGTAAGTCGATATGAATAATGAAACAAGACGATTTAAATTTCCATTTGTTTTTGCTGGTTTCCACTTTCTTTCACTTTCTCCTTCAGTACTTTTGGTTCACCAATTCCATGATTCGATCCCTGCTCACTTCCAGCTAGTTACTAAATAATTTGTGGTAAGCATATATACAAAGTTTTTTGGATGAAAATGGAATAAACTAACTGATAAATCATTTTTGGTTACTTTTTGGCGATTCATACATATAAAGTTTTTTGGTGAAAATTTAGTGACTGAATAATTGGGGGATTATTGACCTAGAAAAAAAATTCCTAACTGAATAATTGGGGAGTTATTAATCAAGAAATAAATTTCTGGACTGAATAATTGGGGAGTTATTAATCAAGAAATAAATTTCTGGACTGAATAATTGGGGAGTTATTAACCTAGAAAAAAATTCTGACTGAAGAATTGGGGGTTGTTGACTTAAAAATAAATTTCTGGACAGAATAATGGGGGGTTATTGACCTAGAAATAAATTTCTGGACTGAATAATTGGGGAGTTATTAATCTAGAAAAAAATTCCTGACAGAATAATTGGGGTGTTCTCGAAAAAAAAAGTTCTCGAAAAAATAACTGGTCAGTAAAAAGATAATTGATTAATTGGGAATTGGGAAAGAAAATTTTTTTTAATGTTCTCGAAAAAATAACTGGTCAGTAAAATATAATTGGTTAATTGGGAATGTAAAAAATCTCAATTTATGCTCAGGTCAGATTGTGTTGAACATGAATAAAACTGGAAATAAAATTTGGTGTCTGAAAATACAATGTTGAACTGGAGAAAATCATATCATCAAATAACGTAATCTGATGCAATTTTTCGACGCAAACTGACGCAATTTTTCGACCTCCGGAAACGCAGTACGTCAAAATGGACATCAAAAATGGACTCAGCGTCAAAAGTTACCCCAGGACAGTTGTTTTTAGGCGACTCATTTCTGAATTTTGAGCATACGTGTACACTATTTTTGTTTTTTATATGAAATGAACCTTTTTCTTCTTTTATATGATAACATTTATATGAAATAACATTTATATGAAATAAAAATTATATGAAATAAAATTTATATGAAATAACATTTATATGAAATAAATTTATATGAAATGAAGGGGCCCCAAAATGAATGTTTCAGCGAAAAGTGTCAATAGATTTGGGCTCAGAAAATTTTTAAAAGCTCATTACATTAGATATATAATATAGAAACGATATCAAATTTCTAACTAAGCTATGGAACAAAAAAGAAGGTCTAAAGTTAGCAAAAGGTTGGGGTTTCGAAAAATTTCGAACCTTTGTTGGACTTACGAAAATTTTTTGTGTAAATAAAACCCAGCGTAAAATTCTGCAATATTTTTCCTTTTATATTGGCATGAAAACCTCTTACAAGTTAAAAGCGTTTTTAGCTTTGTCGGAAGTTTCTAAATCATATTATGTTTTCCTTACATTGAATATTTCGCGTTTTTTTCGAATTTTCATTTTTTTGGAAATTATTTTTTAAAATAAATTCATATTTTGGTTACTTTAGCAGAAACTGCTCATTTGGTTATTTTATGACTTTTTTAAGGGTTTCGAATTTTATATATTCCGCTTTTTGATAACAGATATCTCTTTTTTTTGTTGGTAAGTTTAATCATATTTTGTCGGGAAATTTTCCCTTCGGGGATGTTTCTCGGATCCGCAACATTTTATATATATCTTTTTTGAATTTTTAAATATTTTCTGCCTATAATGAAAACCATTTTTTATTTTTTTGTCAATTTTTAACCAAATTTTTCTTTTTTTGATCATTTATTTTAAAATTTCAAGTATATTTTCCATTTTTATCAATTTAAGAAAAAATTTTATATTTGACATTTTTTGTCCATATTTCGCTATTTTTCTCTATTTTTACCAAATCCTAATAATAATTCCATTTAATGTAAAATTATAATTTGTCAAAATATGATTCAAATAAAAGGATTGATGATCGAGCAGTTTGGCCAGGCAATCTGAGCGGGTGCAGTAGATACAAGCAGAAGATAAGACTACAACAAAGCTGATGGAAACAAAGCTGCAAATCGAAAAATTAATCAAATTAATTATCTGGATTATCTGGGAAAATAATTATCTTCGTTTTTATTTGTTTATATGTATCTTTGAATAATGTGCTCTGGGGCCGGTCGGAAATCGAGAGAAAAAGCTTAAATGAAATAATGCTCTTATGTACAAATTTACACGCAGCATCACATTGTATCGTATATTTTGGTCTTTCCCGCTCAAATAGTAAAATGCAAAAATAGGGTACTTTTCTGTTAACGAAGGGCCAAGATTTTAACAGGGAGGCACCATTGAAATTTTTTAAGTGCTCCCTATAAAATTTTGTCCCACCCCTGTTAAAAGTTTGCCTACCCCTGTTAACGGAAAAGTATCAAAAATCGGTTTGAATTTTTAACAAATGGTTCATTCGCGCAAATAACCAAACCCATCGGATCAAACCCATTTTCAATGTATAATTAACATACATATACAACTAATTTCAGGTTTTTCATTTTGTTTTTTAAATTAATTCCGAAATGTTTTTATTACACATCACATAGTAGTAGGTTTTTGCGTGCTGGGTCGAAAGTAAAAAAGTATCAATGTGGGCGAAAGTAAAATAGTATCAATGGTGGGCGAAAGTAAAAAAGTATCAATGGTGGGCGAAAGTAAAAAAGTATCAATGGTGGGCGAAAGTATTGTAAACTAAAATTTAATTGTTTTTTATAAATTTAATTTAAAAAAGCCTTCAACCAAAAACACTCTTTTTTAAATAATTAATGGAAGTGACCTTGGAAGAAAAATATCATGCGAACAAAGAATCTATCGGCGACTGGTTTATTCCATGGGTGGAGGAAAATCGGGAAATGGGTTCAGAGTGCTCAACTCAACCGAATATTCGGAGTGCCATCCTTCGCCTCTCAAACGGTCGAGAATTGACTCGCCCAATCTCCAAACTTGAAATCGCCAATCCACCAAGTGCAGAGGACAATCGACCGTCGACTCATCTCAAACCACCGGAGCAAACTCAACCGACGGTGAATCATGAGGTAGCCACTGAGCCCGTAACTGTTCACCGCATTCAGCTAAGTTCGACGATAACCGACTGCAATGGTCATCACAGTACTTGTCATCGTCGCCTCACTCATCGGACTTTCGTCCGCGACGAATGCATTCGACTGCACTCACTGCAACTCGCTCTGCTCCGATCGAGGAGTCAATGCCCAGAGCCCTCCAGAGATCGCCAAACTGGAAATCTGCTGCGAGGGGAGTTGTCTCACCACCGAATCTCACCTACGAACTGTGGCCTGAGACACTCGCGCACGACTACTCATGTGCCGCCAACTTCTGGACATCTCAAAGCCTCACGTTCATTCGACACGCCACTTGTCAGCGTCGCACACACACAGCCCAGCATCGACTGCGAGGTCGAGTTGCATCGAGTCCGTCGCCGCTTCAACAATGTCGGCCGTCAAGCGCGAGATATTGGCGTCGAGTGGCGCCGTGCCCACTTGGACTGCGTCTTCCGTCCAAACCGGGCTGACGCTCATTGCCTTGCTTCTCTGCATCCGCTTCGTCAATCCAACGATCGTCTCGGTATCCAAGGCCGAGACATGCAGGCGAGAACAACCGGCATCATGTGTCACGTCAACTATGCCAGCACGTTGACATTCCTACCCAAAGGACAGTCGACCACCATGCTGATCCGCGACGAACATGGAATCGCCCTTGGAACCTTCACCATCTCAGTCAACTCCCTCACGCTTGACTGTCTTCAACGCTCAGATTGATGGTTCCGTTCCTAGGTCATCGAGACACAGGCCGTCAAACGATGCCTGTCTTACGGATCGTGCACTGACAACTTTTGTACCATGACTCGTCCGGACATCGCCGAGCTCAAGGAAGTCAACTCACTTCCTGGTGCTTCCTACTGCGTATCATCTTCCTCGTTCTGGTCCCACTGATACGGTCTACCGTCGGAACAATGCCTCTTCTATCGCTACTATGTGACCCTTCATTCTGTCGTGACCCTTCACTGGCACAACTTCTCCATCACGCCAATCGCCGCTTCTGTGCCGCCGGATTTTGAGCTCGCTCTCTTTGGCTGACAAATTTGCACTTCTTGCATCTGTAAAAAGTCAACGGATTTTTCGAGCAGCATTAATGTACTACATACTCGGGGTTCCGGATTTTTGGTTGAAGGTTTTTTAATTAAATTTATAAAAAAAACAATAAATTTTGTTTACAATACTTTCGCCCACCATTGATACGTTTTTACTTTCGCCCACCATTGATACTTTTTTACTTTCGCCCACCATTGATACTTTTTTACTTTCGCCCACCATTGATACTTTTTTACTTTCGCCCAGATTGATACTTTTTTACTTTCGCCATAGCACCGTTAAAAACCGCCATAACCCAAAAGCTCCTTCAAAAACTTTTTATTAAAGCTTGCTAGACCAAAACTTCCAGCGATAAAGTTGTGCGGAATTTTATACTCTATCTTCAGATTTTTTTAGTTTTTTTAAGTTCTAACAAAAAGTTCGAAATATTCCTCAAAAACCCTAGTTTTCGACCTTTCCGAAAATTTAAAGATTTTTGGCCGAATTTCAAAAAACTAAAAATACCAGAAGATAGAAGAACATAAAATTACGCACAACATTATCGCTGGAAGTTTTGGGCAAGCTAGCTTTCAAAAAGTTTTTGGAGAAGCTTTTGGGTTATGGCGGTTTTTTAACTAATGACCCAGCACCGAATAAATCCCTATTACCAAATTGCGGCATCTACTTTTTTAAGAAATGTGGCCAGCAATTTTACTAAATGAGGGTTGAGCGGGACAGGTCCGGGGTTGTCACGACAATTCGACACCAGCCTATAACTTGGTTCAAACGAAACCTAGAGAAACGAGAAAGAGCTAAAAATAAGTTAAGCATATCCGAATTTAGCCAGTCCAAAAAGTTATGGCCAAAACAGATAAATTCTCCGGAATTGGCCAATACGTATGATTATTTTGACTATTACTTTTTTTGACTGGGCTAATTCGGATAACTTTAAACTTAATTTTAGCTATTTTTTTGCTATTTCTTTTGGCACCAATCTCGTTTTTCTAGGTTTCTTTTGAACCGAGTTATAAGTCCGGTGTCGAATTATCATGGAGCCAGGTCCGGGATTCCCGGTCACAATGGGACCATAGTCCTGGTTCCTTTTTAAAAAAAAACCGGGGAATCCTAATCCCATTTTTCAGAACCGGTTTTTAGATATTTCTTATTTACCGAAAATTCGAAACTCTTAAATTTTCGTAGTAATGTGTAAAATGTTCAGGACAAACTAAAAATTTAAAGTTTTTTGCTAAAAATTTAAAAATTTTTAATATTGGACTACTAAAGATTGTTCCCAGTTAGCCTTTTTGGTCCCGGACAAAAATTGAAAATTTGGTCCCGGACACAATCCAGGTTTTCTTGGTCCTGTTTTTTGGTCCAGGTTTCTCAGTCCCATGTCCCCGAATTGTTGAATAATTAATACAGATTACATAATTTTTAGATTCAATCTTCGATGAACTCTTAAACTTAAATGCCAAAGAAGTGAAGGTCACACTTTTTGATTGGAAACTCTTTGATTTCTCATTGTTCTCCCGGTAATGTTGTTTATATTTTAGGAATTTTTTGAACTCATTGGATTTACAATTTAAGAACGACCATGGCCAAAAGAACGCAAAAATTTGGTCTCACACTTCACTATTGCTCTGCCTATGGTGCACCACCCGATGAATTGAAATTGAATTGGCAAGAAAAACTTAATTTTCTATTTTCAATTTGTCCCGAAATTCGGCAAATTGAGTCCACGATTTTCTATGATATTCAACTGAACGATTGCATCAAAGATTTTGTGATCCATTTGGGTGAAATGGTTGATATGTTAGTCAAGCAAGTATTCCCAAATTTATCTGAGGGAAATCCAACTGCGCAGATCAATGTCCTGTTGGAAGTAAATTGCAACACCAACCAATTTGAGGTTTATCAGGGACTTTGACTCAAATAGTACATTCGGTAATTGTAAAGTTAGATTTGTTTTATCCATTTTCTAACTATAGGGATGTTTTATTTTAACCAATTTTAAATCCATTTTATGCATATTTTGTCGGTTTTATGCCACATCCGAACCTCAATCAGCATTTATTTCAAATCCTTAAAGAGGAACAAAATATAATTAGTCTAATTATTCAGATTCAGCGTCAAAAAATTGCCCCTAGGAATAGAGATCGGACTAGGTCTGGGCACAGACCTGGGTATTTTCTAGGTCTGGGTTTTTCCTGCATTTTTGACCCAGAAAACCCCACAGAAAGCCAGGTTTTCTGAAATCAAAACCTTGACCCAGACCATTAAACAAAATTGCATTTTCCCCCTCCAACTTTATAATTCATTTATATTATCTTGTTATTTAATCATATATTTCTTCCATTTTTTGAAAAACCCAGATCTGGACAAATTTTTTAATTTATTTTAATTTTTTAATAAAAATCTTACCTTAAGTATCAGCGAAATTGGAACTGAAAATAAAATCTAATAGAAAATGAGATCGAAGATTTGATGTTAATTTATAAATGTTAATAATTACAGTTATCTACTTTAACAACAACAACATCGGTTACAACAACAATAACAACAACAACAACAACATCGATAACAACAACAACAATAACAACCGTATAAATGACGACTTTCAATGTAATTTTATGTATAAATCATATTCTATGCTAAATAATCCTCCAATCAGAGATTTACTTTTCCCATTTCCTTCTGATGTAGTTAATTAAATAACAAAGCGAAATTATCATAAATTATTTTTCCAACTGCATAAAAATCGTATTTACTGATATTTCCTATTTCCAAAGAAAAAGTTTTAGAAAAAATAATAGTAGAGTCGGGGAATCTTTCTTTGCAATGATGTTCAATAATTTAAAAAAATCATGATAAAAAAATTTTTTTTTAAACATCTGAAATAATAGGAAAAATCCATCGTTAATATAGCATAAAAAAAAAGAAATGCGAGAGAGATTAGCCCATAACTCATATCAATAGACTAACTCATACCTCTAGATTTAATTCTAATTAACGTTTTTTCTATCTTCTTATCATTCTATAAAGAATTATCCTATAATTTCAATGTAAATTTATAACAGGTTTGTAAATAGAATATGATATGAATAGGTAGATAGTTCTTTTAAAATGAGATTATTTAGAAAGGATATGGGATTTTATTATAAAATAAATCTTTATGTTTTAAATTTTAAGTTGACGATTTATCAACCGACATGAGCGAGGAAAATGCTGATGATGATGCTATCGGTGATGAGGAAACTACAAGTTCAAAAAGTATATAAAAAAATAAAAATAATAAAAAAATAAAAAATTTGCGAATAAATTTAGTTTGTGCTATCTGCAATGGTAGAGCGCACGGATATCGATACAATGTAATGGCATGCAACGCTTGCACAGCCTTTTTTCGCAATTCATTCATTAAGGTAAATGATTTTATATTAAATAATGAGTAAGTAATAAATTAATACTTAAAATAACAAATAAAAAATCATAAAATATTAAATATTTAACCCAAATAAAAATTTATTATAATTTGACTATTTACGCAGATAAAGCAATTTTAATTTTAAATTTAATATATTTCACTGAAAAAATAAAAATATATTCTTCAACGTTTTAATATTCGAAAAATAAAAATTATGCTCTAAAACATTTTAAATGTTAGTCAAACTATATCATTGTGTAATAAATTCATAAATATATATTTTTATATGCTTCTAAGAATAGATCAAAAAAAATAATTTTTTTAAATTTCTTAAAGCCTCAATGTAATGCAGAGGTCGTATATGTCCTTATTTTAAAAGATTTATCTTTATTTTCGACCCTTGTCCATATTTTATCGTTATATTTATGATTTTGGCAAATTTTATTCAAAAAATGACCAACTTCTTAAGAAAAAAGGTCTAAATTTCAGAATTTTTTCGCCGGTACCCCATACAACGAATTTTCTCCTAAAAAATATCTTAAAAATTAATCAAATCTTCAGAAAAAGCTAAATATTAAAATTTTCTCTGGGACTGAAACCAAAAAATGACCATTTTTTAAAGAAAATGGCCGAAAATCCTCAAAATTTTCTCCGGCGGCCCTATCGGGACCGCCGGACCATTCCCATAAATAATTTTTGCAAAAAGACGGAAAATAGGATCCGCGAATCTTTGCAATGAGAATTATCATCTTTCATTCCAAGAATTCTATGGGTTTTCTGATTAAAAAACAACAAATTGCTCGCAAAAATAGTCTGTAGGGAACAATTATGATGCATAAAATTGATTATATTTTAGAATTTTTCCATTTGTAGAGTCCTTATTTTTTGAGGATTTTCCACAGCGAAATCCTTATTTTTTGCTCTTTATATCCTTATTTCTGAAAATTTTCGATTCGACCTCTGAGATAAGCGAATAAATTAGTTATTAAATAATTAAAAGAATTATAAAAATAATATATAATTTAGAAACGCAAAATTTTTTGTGCCAAAGGCAACAAAAACTGCATTGTGGACTTCAAAAACAGGCGCTTTTGTGGTTATTGCCGGCTACAAAAATGTCGAAAACTCGGAATGAACTTGAATGGTAAATTTATTTTTAGTATTTTTTTCACTCACATATGCGGTAATAAATTACAGAAATAAGTAAAAGTAAAATGTAAAATAACTACATCAGGAAGTTAGGTTTTAAGTTTAGGTTTATTTTTTTTAATTCTATAAAATAAATCGTTTTACTATTTTAAAATATAATAGAAATTCTTTCGAATATATTTGCAGATTCTCCGAAAGCGAAACAAACCAAAGCAGAAAAAAGTATATTTATTAATAAATTTTACATTTTTAATGATTTTTTATCAATCGAGTTAATTTAAAAAAAGTATTATTCAAAATTTATCTGATCAAAAGAAAAACATAAAAAAACCAAATTTTATGTTAATATTTTACATGTTAGACATTATACATGATATGCATTTAAATTTTCCTTTTATGCTGATTTTTTGCTGTTTTTAGCTTTTTGGGAAAAATAAAAAATTAAAACCTTAATGATGGTATTTTTGGTTGAAACTATAAAAATACACATCTAAGAAGATAATTTTGGTAAAAAGATGAAAAAATAACAATTAGATTAACATATTTGCTGATATTTCACTAATTTCGCCGATATTTTTTGATTTTCTATATTTTATATGTATATTTTGCGATTTTTGACCGATATTTTCTACCCTAATTATAAACATTTAGATGCACCAATGGTTAAACGGGCCAAAACAGAAACAGGACCAAAACAAGATCAGGATTGGAATTTTGAGAAAATTCTCAACAAAAAAGTGGTGGAAGGTAAAACCTACATTCTCGTGCAATGGGAGCCATCATGGGTCGAGGTTTCGCGTTCGAAAATTGAAGAGTTGAGTGAAATGGTTGATGAATATGAGACTTTGATGAAGAAAATCTGAAGGTAATAGTACATTTAACCAGGGTTGCGAAACACCCACATTTATGCGGCATTTTCCGCATTTTTGACCTCTGCTTCATTTTTTCCGTATTTTTGTGCATTGTCGCATTTAACCGCATTTTTGGATTTTTGTAAATTTAATCAAAAAATGACCAATTTTCTTAAGAAAAGAACCCCAAATTACAAAATTTTCTCCGGCGGCCCATATCGGGGCAGCCCTATAATTTTCTTCAAAAAAATATCTTAAAAATTGATCATTTATTTCTTCAGAAAAGATCTAATTCAGGGTTCCCAAACGTATTTTTTAAAGATTTGTCCTTTTTGAAGGTTCCTAATCATTAAAATTTTAAAAGTACTTTTTTGGGATTTTTAGAAAATTTTATGCAAAAAATGACCAATTTTCTTAAGAAAAAAGACAAATTTTTAAATTTTTATCGGGATCGCCTTTGTTGGGATCGCCGTCACTCCATGCAAGGAATTTTTTCTATAAGTTATCTTTAAAATGATCGATTTCCTTAAGAAAAAAGACTAAAATTCATAAATCCTCCGGCCCCCTAAACTTACCATAAATTACCTCAAATCTCAAAATTTTTTTCCGAAGGCCCTATTGGGGCCGTCGGTACCCATTAATATATTGAAACTTCCTAATAAAAGTGTTCTTAAGCAAAAAAAATATTCATAATTTTCTTAAGAAAAAGAGCCTGAATTTACAAAAAATTTCACCGACGGCTCCTATCGGGATCGCCGCCACCCTCACTCTATGTTTCTTTATAAAAATTAGCATCAAAAAAAAAATTTTTTTTCTTACGAAAATGACTGAAGATTACTCTTACATAACCTCTTTATTTTCAACCAACGATTGCTTGACAAAGTGAAAAGTAGTGAGAAATATATGGAATAAATAATTTTGGGTAATTTATTTGATTTTTTAAAGGTTTATAACTCTGCCGCATTTTTTTTACCGCATTTTCATCACAATTGTCGCATTTTTACCGCATTTTCATCAAAATTACCGCATTTTTACCGCATTTTTAGACCGAAAATAAGCAAATGCCGCATTTTACTAGCTTGGAGATCGCAACCCTGCATTTAACACATATAAAAGCATAATTACTTAAAAACCTTTAAATTCATATAAAAATTTATCAAAATTAAACATTTTAAAAAGCTAAATTATGCTTTCATATTAAATAACCAAAATTATTCTCGTATTTCATTATGTAAAGAATATTTTTACTTACATCTAAATTACACATAACCTCTAAACTATTCTGATAATCAAAATCTGATCACTAACCATAAATATTATTCTTTGACTTAATTAACTGTTTTAACTAGTATCATAAGAATTATTAATTTAATTATTAATTTGTAACCATTTAAATCAATGTAAAACTTACTTAATCATTTTAATCTTAATAACTTTTTGCATAATTTTATTAATTTTAAAACTTTGTTACTACTAATATGATCTTTTTCTAACCATAATAATCAACCAATTTATCTTTTCATAGTTAAACATTAAATCATATTGGATTTTCTGATTAAATCGTATTGTTTATTTTCATAATAATCATAATAATAACATCATAATAACAATAATCTTTCTATTTTTAACAAATTTAAACCATCTTTCATTTTTACTTTATATTATTTTTTATTATGTTGTATATTTTGCTTCTTCAATTTAATAAGAATGCTAATGTAAAATAAAAAATTTATTAACAATACTAAATAAATAGTTGATTAAATACATTGGATCATTGGTTTTAGTTAATCGAATTCGTTATAATTAATACTTAAAAAAGGTTTAAAAAATAGAGTTAAAATAAAATAAGAAAATGGAGTTTTCATGATCCTTTGAAGCAAATTCCTTCTTGTAATTGTAATATAGTACGGAAAAAAAGTGTATAATAGGAAGGAAAAGAAACAAACAACAATCATTTAACACGGAATGTTTATAAATAAGGCTGCAAATTTTAGTCAGATGACTTATTTTCTGCTGACCTGAAATGGTCTAAAAAACATAAAACACATTTTCAACTTGATCTGACGCCTCTGGCTTAGATTTAACTTTATTGATTTTTTTTTGCATGGTGTGGGATTTTTATGGCTTTTTTTGCATTTTTTTTCATGACTTTTTTGACTCTTGGAGCAATTATTTATCTATTTATTTATTTTTGATCTTATTTTTTGAAATTTATAGTCCAAAGTCGAATTTTTGTGGAAAACTACAAAAACTTCAAAGAATTTTTTTGTCATGATTTAAAAATAGTCAATTTTTATAATGGAAATTACAAAAAAATTTTTGCTAAATTTCTGTTTTTTTCTTAACTTTTATGTCTTGATTTTTAATTGGTTTTATGGTTTGAAAATGCTTCTAAAACAATAAAAATACATTTGCAGAGATTACTTTTATGTACACTTTTTTTGCAATTTTATTCATTTTTTCATTGTCTTTTTTGTGATTTTTTTGGCTTTTTTGATCAATTTTCATGACTTTTTGAAGATTTTTGTGAAATTTTAAGCCGACTTTTTGTCAATTTTTATCTTTTTTTTTGCAGTACTCATAAAATACTTATAAAATATTCATAAAATCATACTCATAAAATCATAGAAGCAGAAAAGAATTTCATTTCTATGGATTTTTTACATTATTTTAATTCACCTCAAACGAACGCTGAAGTTAAAATAAATTAAAATTTCTGGAATTTCCTATTCCAATTTTAATATTCAACAGGGGTATGTTTTTTATTCTATTTAGCAATTATATTATATTAAAAAATACTTAAAACATGTTATGTATTTAGAGTATATATTTTTTTGTTCGACTTTCTTTTTTTTTACCTCTTCGTTATACCTTTCTGTATTAG
>LDKF01002987.1:0-11778 GCA_001026735.1 Rotylenchulus reniformis | reverse complement strand
GTCAGAAAAACTTGGGTTGGTGGACTGGTAAAGTATAAAATAGAGGGGAGGTTATTCAGGAAAAGCTTATACTAGAAAAATTATTATTTGTTTAGCTGGGAATGATTGATCCCCCCGCCAACAGTGCCAAGTCTGAATACAGCGAGGATCGGGCAAATCTGATTTACGCTGCTCTTACCTTGATCAACAAGAACAAGGACATGACTTTCTATTGCATCAGCAACTTGATCGGGATGTTCAACCAATTCCAAGGGTTGTTTTGCAATTTGTCCGAAAGAGAAAAAATGAACGAAGCCAAGAGGAGATTGGCCATGCTGATCGGGGACAAATATCTGGTGCAATTGGACGAAATGTTCCCGCAAGTCATGCAAATAGGTAGGGAACAACGATGATTTGAAAACAACTTATAATCTATCAGATTTGCTCGTGCCATCAACAAGAGTCCCTCTCTACAAGTATTTTCTCTCGCAAAGATCTGGCACAGCACGTGCCCAGCTTGATGAGGTGCGTCTGGTGCTCCCTGTGCTGCTCCAACTCGTCAAATACCACATCATCATGATTCCCGCAACCGTGGATCTGAAGGTCCGAGTGGCATTTGTGGAGAAATTGAGGCAAATTCAGATGGAAGTGTACCCGCGGCTGGTCGGGAACAAGAAACGGATGCAAAATTTGTGCATTTTGCAGAATTTTTTCATTGACATTGGGAGATCGAAGGGCAAAATTGAGGTGAAGAAGGAGAAAATGCCGGTGAAATCCATTATGGGGTGGACATATGGGGAGCGCTGTATGGAGGAGAAAGAACAGAAATTGGCATTCCAGGTCTGAAGTAGAAAAAATAGGCACAGCAGGCAGAAATATCTCAATAGCGCATCTTCATAATTTTCAAATTATGATAATTCTGTAATTTTTGTGCTTCTCTTTATCTTTGCAATTCATTTTCTAGTTTCATATCCAGGGTATCCCTTAAGAAAACTTTCACATCAGCATCAAGCAATTTCTTGTTTTTACTTGTTCTACATATGTTATAACAGTTTGAATTCCAGGAACAGCGTTTTGAATTCGGCAATGCTCATTACTCAGATTTAGTGTTCTTTCTCAAGAAGGATCTCGGACAATTCAAGCAGTTCATAAGGGAAAACCGTGGGATAAGGACGAGAATCCGAAAATTGATTGGGGAAGAAAGATATGGAATAATGTTGAAACATTACCCAAGTGAATTGAGAAATCCAAAGGGTAACTGTGGGAATATTATGGGTAAAATTAATTAAACAATCAACTTTTTTAGTATTCGATGATTCCCAACTGCTTGAGGATTACAGCGATGCTTTGTTCGGGGAAGAAAAAGCCACTCGAGTGATCGGAGGTTTGTCCGCGCTGATCAATGTTTGGGTGGGCTGGATGGACCATCAAGTGTCGGAGAACAACCCGAAGCGGACATTTGGCCTAAGAAAATTGCACCAAATGGTGTGGAGCAGGGAGGGCAGAGAGTACTTTGTGGAAATGTACGACGAGTTGGCGGATGAGGGGCTGGACGAGTTGGAGCAGAGGAGCAACTTGTTGCGGGAAATGATCATGGGAATTAGGGGGTTTGTCAAAAAGATCGGAAGAGGGTCGACAAGGTCGGAAATTGGTCGAAGAGCGGGGAAAAATGGGACAAAAGTTGAAAATTTGGTGAAGGAATGGAACCAAATGGTGAGGAAGGCCAGGAAAAGGGCGGAGGAGGAGGTGCAGGGTATGGAGGAGGACCCGGAACTGGACGGGTGGATCCAGCAGTTGCATTGGCAAAGACTGCTCAAAGTGCTGAAGAAGGACAAACAAGTGCAAGGGACATTCGTAAACGGTATGGTGATGTTGATTCAAGATATACGGTAGACATAGACATCCACCATTAAGTGATCAACAACTGGTAGAAAGCCAGTTTCAACAAATTAAGCCAATCATTTGTTGTAAGATAAAAAGAAGTGACTAATTTAAGATTTAACCCATAGTACTAACTATTAAGAAGAAAAGCAAATGATGTAAGCTAACATAAGGGTAGAGAAAAACGCAAAAATGATTAATAAATACATTGATCAACACTGGGATCTTTTATCGCGGATAACTAGAAATAATTCAGCAGATAGCTAATAAGCAATTTTTACATTCCTTTCGGATTTGTTTTAAAACAGATTTGAAAAAAGATGCAGTGGCCAGAGGGCGTTTGACGGGCATAATTAGTAAAAAAGAGATCGAAGAGTTGGAAAAATTGCTAAATTTGGAAACGGAAAAAGAATTTGAAAATGGCATAAAAGAGCTGGAAGAAAAGAGTGAAAAGGAACTGGAACAAGCAGAAGAGGAGAAGGAGGAAAAAGGAGCAAAAGATAAAGAAGAAGAGAAGAAAGAGAAAGATGAAGCATGGGAACGGAATATGAATGAGCTGATCAGGGAGGAGGAGCAGATGAAGAAGCTGAAGCGAAAAATGGAGGAGATGCAGGTAGAGAAGCAGAAAAAGAGAGCGGAGCAGAGACAGCGAGAAATAGAACGCCAGAGAATGAAAGAGAGAGATCAGATAGCCCAAAGAAACCAAAGATCAAAACCGGAAAGGATATCCGCCGGAGAAGAAGAATGCCAATCCGGAAAAGCATCCGGAACGGAATGTCCATTGGCAGTGGATTCACCGACAATAACAATAACAACAGTGTCGCTTGAGGAGGAAGAAGAATTGGCTGGAAGTTCCTTAAATCTTGTTAACAAAACTCCAATTACGGTAAAGAAATGGCCACCAGTGGCACGGCCTCTTGACAAAGATTTACAGAACGAATTGTCAAATGTTCAGATGAAGAGTGAGCATTTGATAATTCAGAACGATTCTTAAAACTATTTTCAGGTTTCATTGACGATGAATTTTTGCATACAAAATACCATGAATTCCTTGGGAATCCGTGCGATTCAAAGCGAAAATTGGTGGATTTGGGCGTTTATGTGAATGAACTTTGGCACAGGATGGAAATTATGGAAATAAGGAACAATTATGCAAAAAATAATGAGAAAGAAATGGAGGAATTTGGAATTGGTATTGGGACGAATGAATATTTGGAAATGCGAAGAGAATGGGAAGAAATGGAAGCGGAATTGGACAAAAAAGAAATCCGAACCGAAAGTGAATTTGAGGGAATTCAAATGAAAATGCACGGAATATTGAAGCGAATGGTGAAGGTCATTGAGGGGAAAGAGAATGGAGTAGAGAAAGAGAGAAAAGATACGGTAGAAAAAGAAATAAACGATAGTGATATAAAAGAAAAAGAAGCAAATTCGGTAAAAGTCCAATTGCATAAGAACAATCTTGCAAGAGCAATTATTTGGAAGGGACAAGAGGAGGAAGGAGAAGTGGTAAATAATTACTGGCCAAAAATGAGTGCAACCCAACAAAATTCTGCGCTGTCAATTCTGTTCAATCGAATTTCCTCAAAATCGAATTTGGTCAATCGGTTTAATGATCATTTGGAAAGGTGGAGATCCTTGGAAAGACAACAGAAAATTGGTGATTTTTTAAAATTAATTGACCAAAAAAATTTATTCTTATAGATAGAGAATTATATAACCAGCTAAAGTTGATGGAATGGCCCTTAAAAGAGGGTGCAACAATGTTTCCTGTCCAATACGCTCAACAATTGTATTTTTTGGACTCCACAGATTACAAACATGAGGAATTGGTAGTTTAGCTATTTACCTATTACTTATATCGATGCTATTTTATATTCTATTTTTATTCTATGGAAATTCATTTTTCAGCTCCACGAGATTTTGGCAGAAAATGGGTATATTGAAGATGAAGCGGCAGAACAAACTTTGAAAGAAGTGAAGGATATTGTTTCGGAATGGGCAAGCCATAAAAATGGAAAATAAAAAAGAATAAACATAAAAATTTATTATTTTAGTCAAATGGCGATGCGCGGCTGCTCGTGACGGGGTCCTATCTGCTCGGCGCCCACACCCACAACTCGGACATCGATGCCATTTGTGTCGTTCCTCAAAAGTCCAATGACATCAGAATTGAAATGCAAAAATTCTATGGCGGAAGAGTGAATTGCGATTTCAGTCTGAAACCGGAACAAAGGGTTTGCCACGACTATTCTCTGTACTGCCGCTTGTGCAGGGTGGGTATTCTCGTCTCTGGATTCGCATTATTAATAATTATCGAACAATTTATTATGGGTAAACAATAAAATATTACATCTCATAAAGGATGAAAAGGGTTCAGAAACTTTAGGCATCAATTTAATTCCATGAATAAATTAGTTAATTTTATTCAACAAAATTTTTCGACAATAATTAATTCAGCTTTACAAGAAATGTTTAGGATCCGCGAGTGGAAGTTCTGACCCGGATCCCGAGCTTGCACATTCCCCTGATCGAATTTCGACTTTTTGGCATTGATTTCGACATTTCCTTCGTGATAATTCCCGGCATTGACAAACTTCAGGAAGAGCCTTTGGAGCCAGCGGAAGTGCAATGGATGATGGAAGTGCTGGCCAGTCAGAGGGAACCCCAGGAAGTGATGCTCAAAGCACTGTCGGGTAAAATTCGAAGGAATTGTGCAAAATATTTATTTAAATTTTAAACAGGACATTTGGCCAACATCCGACTTACGAATCTAATGAAGGAAAACAAATGTTTCACAAAATTCCGATTTTTGCTTTTGCTTTTAAAATTATGGGCAAACAGTGAGCTTTTTAAACCCGAATTACCCTCATTTCTTGGTCGATTAATTTGATTTTCAAGACAATCAAATTTATGGTGGCATTTTTGGATTTTTCAACGGAATTACTCTGTCAGTTTTGGCAGCCAAAGTTGTTTTATTCCATCCACATGCATCAGTTCCATTTTTGCTCCAACAATTCTTCTTCATCTTTACAACATGGTAATTTTAATTTTAATAATTCCATCGAATTTACATTTGTACTGTATATAGAAAAATAGAAAATAAATAATAATATTATTAGCGCGAAATAAATTATTGAAGGCTACACTTGATTTCTTATGGAAGTTTTTTTTTGTTAGGAAAGGGTGCATTCGTTTATGTTTGAATTGGCCGAAGGCCGGCTCTCATTTGTGTTCGAATCCAGGTTGAGCAAGGGTGGGAAAATTTAAAATCGATATAAAAAGTTAAAATCTAGATAAAAGCTTGCTTCTCTTTATTTTTATAAAATTCCCCATATTTTTCTGAGTAGAAATGCTTTTTATACCTTTTGATTTGGTTTAAAAATAAAAAAGTTATAAATAAAAAACGGTTTAAAATCTTTCTCCGTGCGTCCGTCCGTCCGTCCGTCCGCATAAAAATAAAACTCCTATTTCCAGCGCGCGAAGCGTCGAAATTTTATCATCCAGTAGGCAACTTTTTACGAGAAATTCAATGGCTTAATCAGATTTTCGAAAAGCATTGTAATTGTAGTTGTAAATTGCGATTTCGAATTGTAAATCTGTAAAAATTTTACAATCGACTCAAAAAAGTTCAAAATCGATTTTTATGCTTTTGTTATGTGTTTTCAGGTAAAATACAATTGTAAATTGCAATTGCAAAATTGTAAAATTTTTACAATCGCTTCAAAAATGTTCGAAATCAGTGAAATTACAATAAAACTTTAAATCTATATAAAAAGCAAAATCAAATAAAGGTTATGAGTAATATTTTTTTAATTTTCATTCATGTTGTTGTACTTAACAAATTGCTTCGCAATTTAATGAAGCAGGTGAAATTCAATCGAAGTAGAAAATGGGGTTTTTAATGAAGTGCTCATTTGTGTTCACTCCATCCGATTCAGAGCCAATGAAGGTAAAGAAATAGAAAGGGTCATCGGATCGGAGTGAATGAAGGTGAGAAAATACGAAAAAACACAAATGCGGCGTTTATGATGACCATCAGCCCATTAGAAAATCCTATTCAATGACGCCGCATTTGTGTTTTTTCGTATTTTCTCACCTTCATTCACTCCGATCCGATGACCCTTTCTATTTCTTTACCTTCATTGGCTCTGAATCGGATGGAGTGAACACAAATGAGCACTTCATTAAAAACCCCGTTTTCTACTTCGATGGAATTTTTTATTGGTTTGGAAACGAAAGACCCATGAAAATCATCTGTTTTATGTATTTATCGCAGCAATTTAATTAAATGACCAATTCCCTTTATTTTTTGTCTGACAAGGGAACATCCCGAACTGTCAGTAATCAGAATGCAAATTAACCCATCCTATATTGTAGAGCACCCTCAACTTCTGTCGTTTTTGGCTTTTCTTCCCCGCACACATAGTGAAGGGTAGAAAAATTGGTTTTAAAAATGAACGGTCGTTCATCCACGCGGATCATCCGTCCATTGGATGACATCTACCATACTATGTATAATATTTATTAACCATGACTAAGTTTGGTTTATTTCCATCATTTGGCCTTTTAAAATTAATTCCCAACCGTTTTTATTGAACATTACATTTTTGTGTTTATGCATGGTACGATCGACGCCATACCAAAGGGCGAATGCGGCGTGGATAAACGACCGTTCATTTTTAAAACCCATTTTTCTACCCTTCACTACACTCGTCGCCATCGGAAAGCGATCAGCCCGTTTAAAAAAATCTATAACTTGAAGCGAATTTATGTGAGTGTTCTCTCTTTTTTGCATTCTATTTCACTTTTTCTCTGTCCTTTGTGGTAATTGTGGCTGACAAAAAAACGCTTTTATAAAAAATCCAATAGGAAATGATAAAAGGTTTCGCTTCAATATATAGATCATTTTTTAAACATATGATTTTTGGTACATTCTTTGTGGCAATGAGTGTATGTGAGTGGGGAAGAAAAGCCAAAAATATATGACGGAATTTGAGGGTGCTCTACTAGATAGGATTGGGTTAATTTGCATTCTGATTACTGACAGTTCGGGATGTTCTCTTATGAGTGAAATAATTTTGCAAATTGAATACTGGGAATATTTTGAAATCATAAACGAATTTTTAATGAAATATTATTTTCCCTCTAAGGGATTGGCCATTGCCGGTCAAAATTGAAGAGAATTCGGAGGTTATTTTTGAGCCCTTCGGTTGGAATCCCTCCAAAGAAACGAATATTTTGATGCCGATTATCACTCCGAGCAGTTTGACCCAAAACGCGGCATTCAATATTAACAAATCCACATACCAAATAATTCAAAAGGAATTCAGAGGAGGTTGAAAGGAATTTTTGCAAATCATAAATAATAAATATAAATGGAAAGGGGTGAATTCCTCGGATCTATTGAGTTTTCGATCTGATTCTACAAAATAATCGAAGCTTATATGTTGTATATAATATATGTAGTGAACAGAACAAAAATATGAATTATATTTTCGAATTGGATACTATAAATGAAGTTCTAAATCCTTATATTAAAACTGCCTTATTTATCAAATTTTCTATCGGAGTTCACCTTCATAGATAGTATCATAATTTTCTGGGCACTTACCTTGGTTATCTGAATCTAGTTTCAAGGCAGGTTCAGCTAATTCTTGTTTTCTGCATTTTTTAATTGCAGATCAAATTCCCCTTTGCCTCGTGTATCCTTCAATTTTTCTTGACGGATATATTTTTTTGCATTTATGCTTCAATTGGAACTGTTCCATTTTTTCAGCTCTAATTGGGTTGCGAAAATTGCGCAATTGCACTACTCATCAGCCAAACAAAGATGAATGGCGGCGGTTGTTCCCAACCGATCATTTTGCCGAAAAGGTTTCAATTATGCCATTTTTTGCAGTTTTTCTTTTTGTCTTTTAGTATCGCCATTTTGTACTGATCACGTGTGTCGTTGCCTTTTCCCAACACATTGATGGGTTCTGCGGATTTGTGGAACGAAAAATTCGTTTGCAATTGTTGCAATTTGATCAGATCGCAGGGAACACCGTGGAATACAGTCATGTGAAACCACCGTATAAAGAACCGGGGACCAATCAGTGCCCGGAAATGATTTTGAACAGTGGAAAGAACATTCAACAGTTTCGGTACCAAATAAAAAATAAATAAATTTTAAAAAGAATATGAGAAAGCATAAAATATTTTGGGGACATTTGAGAACATTGGGCAAAAAAATATAGCAATGGCCGGTTAAAATATTTAATTCATTTTCGAAAATTTTGAGATTTTTGTTGGATCTGGATAAACTATTAATAATCTTGTCAAAAAATATTATTTATAGATTAACTGTTTTAGGGCGCCCTACTGTAAAACCTGGCTGGTTGGCCTCAAAATGCGTGGGGATCTTAACTACAATAGTGATTTGGTGAGGGATAAGAAATGGTGCCAAAAATTCGATGAACAATTGGCCAAAGAATTTGACGACAAAATATTCGAAGAATACAACGAAAAAGTATTAAAGGGATGGTATCAGAACATCAAATTGGAGTCAAGATATATAGGACAGTCAGAAGTCCAGGGTTGATGTGAATTGGCTGATTATAATAAATTAATTTACTAGTATTATAAGAAACAATTTGCGCGAGAATGGGTCCATTTTATGCAAAATTAGCAAAAAAATAAAAAATTATTTTTCGTTAAATAAAAGAGGAAAATTGGGGATTTATTTTATAATATTTAAATGCTGAATAAAAATAGTTAATCATAATGATAATGAAAAGACCAATATGATACCATGTACAAATGTTTTTATCCCGATGTTGATTAGAAATTTGCATTTCTAATGAACTTCTTCCCTCGCAATGGGATATGCCGGATTTGTGGCATTGTTCTTGAGAAGTTTGCTGAACAGACAGGGCATGTGCTTTCGGAAGGATTTACGATATTCCGTGCTGAAAAATCGGGGCCCCTTCATTTCGTATAATTTTTATTTCGTATAAAAGAAGAAAAAAATTCATTTCATATAAAATTTCTAACGTACCTCATATTTTCTATCGTTACCCGGCTATCTATGGCAGCCATGGGGGGCTTAGGCCAAAAGCCATGTTCAATAGGTGCGGGCTGGATGATTTTTTGATTTTTAAATGCAAAGGCGAGCCCAACATTAAAAAATTTTGCATTTAAAAATCAAAAATCATCCAGCACTCACCTATTGAACAGTCCTGCCTTTTATTTTTTCCCTAATTTTATAAGAAATGAACATTTTTCTCCTTTTATACGAAATGAATTTATACGAAATAAACATTATACGAATTAAAAATTATACGAAATAAAAATTATACGAAATAATTTTATACGAAATGTAGGTTGAGCGAAAAATCGAATGATAAGGGACACAAAACAAACATAATTTTTGTTTCTTCCCCTCTTATTATTAAAATTCTATTTATAATTTAATAATATTTCTAGAAATCCTTTTTTTGTCTGTTTAAAGTTTGTTTTCAGCCTAATTCATTTTCTGTTATCAAAGAAATTTTGAGTTAATTAGTAAATTCCTTTTTTTGATCTAGAATATTTTATTTATTTGATCAAGTCTCCTATACTTTCAGTTTTTTAAACCAACTAAAAACAAATAAATAGTTACTTATCCTTTTTTCCCATGCCTTTTCTCTACCTCGTCCAATACAAAATGGGTCCGTTGGATGCCGCGCTCACATTCACAGCGCAAACGCCCAAGACCGTTCGGATGGTCCACATGGTGATCGGATTCAGGGTTGGGGCAACAAAGTTCAAGAAAATGGCCATCACAAAATAGCCGCCGATGTTCACGAACACCACAGCGGCAAGGGACCGGAAGAGGGCCCTGTTCACCGCGTACATGTTGGCCGAAGCACCCCCTGAAAATCAACGAAATATACATATACATATAGGCCTTTTCTTTATCTCAAGGCCAAAAAATTCCAAAAACCAAAATATGAAAATGATTTAATAATTGGCTTAAATCCAATAACCGTCAAAAATCAATTTCCTTCCGATTTCTCTATTCCATGATAATTTGCTTTCTTACAATCAATTAAATTGAATTAAACTTACAGACCAGTTTTTCCTTGCAAAAGAATGCCCGTTACGGCATAAGTGGTGATGGTCAACGTTGTGAGTGTAAGTGCATAATTGGTGTAGAAGAAGCCGGCGGTGCCCTGAGAGGGGATTAATTAAACTGTATTAAGGTCTGAAATTAATGATGGACCTTACTTAATCTGAATTAATTAAATGTAATAATTGACCTTCAACAGATCGCCAATGGTGCCCGTGATTTTCAGACCATTCATTTCATCGGCACCGAGGTAAAACAGAGCTATTATGCAGGTGCTCATTGTGAAGCAGATCAGTGTGATGAACCCCAGATAGGCCGAATTCTTGATGGACTTGGAACTGGAGCAAAAATTAAGCGAATGCATGGGATGTGTAGGAAGTAAAACACGCACAGAACAGGGAACATCACACAGACAAATCGGTCCAAGGCCGTGAAAAAGATGGACAAATTGACGCCGAAAAGACCGAAAAGTGTGAGAGTGCTGGAGTGGATGGCCAAGCGGTAGTCGATGAAGTTGAGGCCCGAGAAGGCGGTGTAGACGAACAGAAAGTGGCCTTGCTGGTGAAGAATCTCGAACAGAGAGGTCAGGGCCAACAGGAAGTTAGCTCTTCCACGCAAAGATGTGAAAAGGGAAAAATAAATTGAAAATATATTTAAAAATTAATGGCTAAAACTCAAATAGTAAAAATCTAAAAATAGTATATTTTTATTCGGCCCCCATTACATTACTTTGATTTGATAGTCACGTAAATGACCGCGACATTCATTGTCATTCCGACCATGGCGATCAGTCCAAATGAGAGGGAACTGATGATCAGAAGCCAACAGGGATGGTGATCTTTGTAGGCCAAATAAAACTGAATAAAACCCCATTAAATATTTAAAAAATAATTTTTTGACCAAATCAGTGGAATTGCTGTCGGTATTTTGGTTATTCGCAGGCATTTTTGAAACAAATCCTCGTGTTCCCCAATTTCAATTAGTCCATCTGCAAACTGTCACTACATATACTTTCGTCAATGTAAATAAATTTTTCAATAAATGAAACCGGGCCTATTTCAATATAGGTATGCACATCATATCCATTACATGTTGTTTGTACACATGATGTACATCATTTCCAAGACATGTCGTCATGTCATGTTATGTTATCAATTATCATGTCATGGATACATATATATGCCCTGGGGGATCTTTCTATTGGAGGAAATTGCGAAGAAAGAATAATTAGTACCAACACATACCATAAGAATTTTGCAAAATAGCTAAACCTACTAATTTGTAGTCCAAAAATAAGTTATTTTCCTGAATAATCACTGGACTAGAAAGGCCAAAAATGAACCCATTTATGTGCGTACCCATCCGACAAATGTATAATTATGTAGCATGATTTGGTGTTACAATTTATAATAAAATATCCAACTGCTGTGTCATCATAATTGTTATGTTTTGCAGAACAACCGAAATGGCCAATTTACCCAAAAAGTTATATTCTTGGTATTCACACCTTGTTACATATGATATGTGTTTGGATCTTCAAAAATGGAAAATGTTGAAATAAACAACTTTTATAATAAATTCCTAAGCAAAAAAAACACTTTAATACGTAGATTGTTATTTTTTAATTAGATCGATCAGAGTAGTGGATTTGCTCGCTCGCGGATCAAATCGAAGTCCGGGTACTTTTTGGCCATTCTCTGCCAGAACAGCACCCTTCTGGCCAAGTCCGGGCCCAACTTCGACTGAACGACTGGGGGCGAAACAATCCGGATGTGTTCCAGCTGGAAGGGGCAGGACACCCGAGGCCAACGAAGTCTGAAGGATTC